>JAAEAF010002365.1:0-130976 GCA_011037195.1 Triatoma infestans
TGCATGAGTACAGAAGGCCAGAAAAGAAAATTAAAAAAAATGTCCCTACTCGGATTCCACAATTTGGATCCAAAATTGAATATGTGGATGGGTCCGCAATGCTGGATAACATCTAGTATTTTATCTGTCGTAGCATGCATAATTCGGTTTCGGATTTTCATCCATCGTCAAAGCAAATTTCACTAAGTTCTTGTAGAGAGTTCACTTCAACGTAATGTTTTTGTTATACTCACATTTCTTGGTTTTCAACAAATAACAGAAACATTGCGTTGAAGTGAACTCTCTACACGAACTTTGTGTGAATTTGCTCTGACGATAGATTGAAAATCCGAAACCAGTCAGGAAAACAAACGGAATATGCATGTTATGACGGATAAAATACCAGATGATACAGTCATTGTTTGAGTTAATATATGGGAAAATGATTTATTTTACATATGTTACATGTTATTATATAACTTAATATGCATATAAACTGTTCCATCTCATCCATAACCTAACCAAAAAAAAAATAAATAAAGGAAAAGAACGAAATTGTTACCTTTTACTTCCTGTTTATAAAAGTGTTTCAAAAAAATTACATACTGTGTCTAGAGAAATGTTAGAAAACCCATTTATTTACCAAGGCCTTATATCCTTAAAGATAGGTGTCGTATAATTTGTATTTATATAGAATATATGTAAAAAGGAAGAAAGTAAATAAATAAATAAATAAATAAATAAATAAAGGAAAGAAAGTCATCTAACAACTTTACAATGCAGATGTGGAAAGAGACTAATGCTAATATAAAGAAAAAAAAATGTTTTGTTGTGATATCACATGAATGATATTGAAATACCATGACGACACGTTTCATATGGTGATGACCTAAAGAAACTCGCAAAGTGTTATACTTTGTTCGCAACAGAATACAATAGTAGAAATAGATAGAAGTGGAAGAAGAAGTGGTTTAAAGGAAGTCTCTTTTTACCGACTACTGTCACACTTTCTTTCAAATCACACTATATTGACAGTTTACAATCTCCTATCTATTTGTGCTTGAATTAAAATAAAAGTTAAAAGCATTGAAGCTTAGACTTGTGATAGAGCAAAACAAAACAAAAAAATATCCTGATTTAAAATGTGCGAATGAAACTGTACTGCAATACGGTTGTATATTGCTTTCACCGGAAATATACGTTTTTAAGGTACACCTCTGAGAGAAAAAAAAAGGTTTGGCGATTAATTTCTGTGAGAGAGTGTGCGCGTGGGTGAGTGGTTGGTTGTGGATAACTAATCGCCAGCAATTTCGCTCCACAAAAGTTGGACTTAAATAGTTCATCAGACCAGCATCAAGGGGTCACTATTCAGCCTCCAAGCGCATCAGAATCAACTACGCATTATATACGTCATGTCGTGCCCACTATAATATATTGGTGAATCAGCTTCAATCATGGCAGCCAATCAATCTTTCACTTAGAAGCTGCCTCTAACGGTACGAAAATTTAAATAAAAAGCAGACAGTCTGAGGGGCTTAACAGCCAATCATCAGAGAAACCTTGAAGAGATTAGTCACTTTATCCTTTAAAGAGTAAAGATCAATAGCAATCCATCATCCTCTACCAAAAGATTCACTAAGTTAGTCACTTTAGCTCACCAAGGTTAGAACAAGCAACAGTTAGTTCTAACTAGTCACTTCACACTTTCAGCGACTCACAACAGCCAACGTTATACCATTCTACCATTAATCGCGCTACCAGCGATCATCATCATCATCATAACTCTTCACTCGGTCACTCTACACTATAAAATTTTTTCTCCTACTAAGTAAATTCGTTCAAGTATAAATTATGAGTTCGTATGTTCTCATTTTTCACTATTTCACCAACCACCATCATTTACTATCATTACAACTTTTAGAGACTACTGTGGAGCCTAAAACGAAGTTTTCGATCATATCTGTCAACCTAAGTACACCATATTGGAATCATATTTTCCTTTATACCCGATTTTCTCGAGAACGGCGATTTTTCTTCAAAGTTATATTTCATTTATATGTATTTATATTTTACATTGCATTAAACGAAGGCTAGCGACAATAATGTTGAAGTCAGTAAAACAATAATACCAATAAAATATATGTAGAGAACAATATAAAAAAAGCAATCAGCTTATCCATAACAATTAATACATTTTTCTGAACAATGCAGACGACATGTGAAAGTTAACATTACCGGGAATATAATCATTCCATTCTTTACAAATTCTTCAAATCTCGTCTTGTTAGCACATGAGTTCCATGCACCTAGCAAAACGCTAGTGGTTAACATGATAGTTTTCACACGTTTGTCTAGTTGCTAGCGCACTCGCCTTTGGTGCGAGAGTTCAGAGGTTGATTCCCGTGTAGGCTAAAACGGTGTAGGCCCAACATCTTGAGAAAAAAGTGGGAAGCTACATTGTATTGCTTTTTTGCGTTGCAGCCCTAAAAGGGCTTTTAGTAACTTCTTCTACAGCATCCAGACTATTGCTTCGGATCTTCATCTTGTTACACCGATCTTTCTCAAGCCATCTTACTAACCATTTTCTTCTTGGCCTACCTACATTTCTTCTTCCTTCATCTTCTTTAAAATAGACGGTCAGCATCTCCCAACCAGTCAAGTCTTTTTCTCTTAATTTCCTCGACTAGATCTGGTGATGCATATCTCATGTAGCTCCAAATTATTTCTTATCTTTCATGCTCCAATCTCCAGTTTAGGACAGAATATTGTTCTTAGAATTATCCTCTACCAAACACATACAAAACATCCGTGGCTCAACAACTTTAGTAGAGAATAAGTCTCCGCCAAACATCCCTCTCTTAGGCAGTAATCCTCCAGTTCCTCGCTCCGAACAATGCACCTCCATCCCTGGCAATTCCATCCTCCCATCTCAACCGTAGTCTTCCGATTGCTCTCTTTTTGTCCACATAACTCAATGGTTATATCATATTTGGTGGGTCCAATACATCCATCCATCCTGACTACGTGGCCAGCCCATCTCAAACCGCCTACCTTGATTTCCTGATCCCTACAGTTCGTACAGCTCTTGATTAGTACGCCTTCTCTACTGGTCTCCTAATTTAATTGGGCCATATATTTTTCTTTCACATATTCTTTCAGGGTTAATAATTAATATATACGAAGTAAATATATATATGAAGTGTGAGTCTACAGAAACATTTCGTTGAAGTGAATTCTCTACACGAACTTGGTGAATTTGCTCTGACGATGGATGAATATCCGAAACCGGTCAGGAATATAATAATATGCATGCTACGACGGATAAAATACCGGATATTAATATATACATGCATACAGGGCGAATAACTGTCTTATAAATTCTGGGCTTATGAATTCGCTACTTAGAATTCATCACCCGCTACAGTGGTGAAAGCAACTATACGTTTAGCAAAAATACCAAGTATGAATAGGAAAGTCGTCTGAGTGTTTCTCACTAGATTTTATGTAATGTTATTATAAACATGTGAGTAATTTCATCCTGGACATCCTGATTAATTATATTTATTATTTTCAGCCTCAAGTGTTCTCTGTCACATCTCCAAATGGAGTCAAGAGGCGGCAGGATCTCGGCCAGCTTGGCATCGAGGACATGATCCAATTGACGTAAGTGCTTCATTATTTCAAAGAATGAGCTAGCACTTTTTAAACTGAAATATGATGAATTATATTTTTTCCATAATTACACTGAAATCAGGTAATATTTCTATGAATTTTTACAGAGACTTAAACGAAGCATCACTTTTGTGGAATCTCAAAATAAGATACGATAAGGAACTAATATATGTAAGTGCGAAATATATATATATATATATACTCTTTGTTAATTTTAAATACATTTTTGGAATTTTTAAAAATAACAGTTGTTACTAAGCTTACACAATTTGTCTGCCCCTATTGCTAGCGAGTCTTCGAATACTTCTTCAGAGATATTTTCCGTGGTAGTCTGCTTAATTTTGACCTGTTTCGGGCGTTCGCCCATAAAACAGTACGATAATACAGATTTGCACAGAGCAAAATCCGTTTATACACTGTGTAACCCAGAATGTTTTTGGGTTCAATAATGCTTCCAAATACACAAATTTTGCCTTTATTGAAATTATCGTCATTAAAAGTCGACAAAATAAACAATTTTCATGAATTTTAAAGGAAAACTTAGACACTAGTTGTTGGGCGCCAGGTTATTTCCATTAAGCAGAGTTTAAATTAGTAAACGTTTAAATTAATTGTGTACGTACGTTTTTCAAGAGAGCAGTGAAGACCAGTAGGAAATGTTCTTCAGGGGTGGTATCATTTTTTTGTATATTGTTCGAACTTCTTATTGGGCATGCTCAAATTCACAAATTGGCCAAACAGACAGACATAACGGCAAAAGTAAAGTCAGACGGCCAGGGCCCTGTTTCATAACAGGCACTAATAATACTAAGTAATATTATTAGGCTAATAGAAAAATTTTATTAGACAGTCAAATTCTGTTTCATAAACTTTTTCACAGACTCATAGAATGACAGCACTAATATTATTAGTTTATTACTTTTGGCCGGCTTGATTCGTATATTTAGCGTATATTCAGCCTGCAAGTTCTCATCTTCCATTTCAGGGTCCACGTAGCTGTCTAGATATCTTGACAGGTTACAAAGATGACATCCAAATGTGGGATCTAATCGCATACCAATGCTGAGGACAGGGAATTTTTCTTTAAGAAGTCGTATTGCACACTCTATTATTCTTCTTGTTGATTTATGTGCTCTTAAAAATCTCTGCAGAGAAGGACTGTCAAAATCTTGAATCACTGGTGGTATGAGCCAGGATTTTAAAGGGTATATAGAGTCTCCAAGTAAAATCGCATTAGGGAAAGGCCTCCAGCCTTCATCCATCCTATTATTCAAACCGCTCAGCCTTAGAACCCTAGCATCATTGACATTACCAGGCCAATTCGAACAAACGTAACAGAATTCCAAATCTGGCCCGCATGCTAGCAGGACATTTAAGGAATGATTTCCAAGTCGGTGAACAAATGCCGATTCATACTCACTCACTTGGTGCATCGATTTTTATCAGTGTTCCATCTATTACACCACAAACTAAAAGTATACCTCCGAGTTCAATAAATCTGGCAACTATGTCACCACTCAGCTGGCCAACGTACAACTTCCTGAAGAAGTGTGTCCTCTGTTGCAGTGACAACCCGGTGTATAACTCTGCAGACTGTTGCTTTAGAAATCCCACGCATATCAGAACACAATGATACTGAGTGCCTAGCCAATGAGTGGGACCTAACCATTGGAGTGCTGTTTTGAGGTTAGGGCTCTATTCCTTGCAGTGGGATGTTAAAAGAAGTTACCAATTCTATTAAGTACATATCCAAACGTTCTATAGTCTAATCTGAACTTCTCATACTTTGTTCCAAATGATTGTAGGCTATTCTTGGCCTAAAATTTCTCGGACGGCGAATGTATCTCTACATTCTCTATTCATCACTATTTGAATCAGAGTTAGCCATTTTACCAATTTTACAGATTTATGTAAGAATAAACAAAATAATCACTTATCTCTCATTAATAACATATTTTTAGAAACTTGTAGTAGAAAAGTTGAAGAACATTCACTTCTGTTTCACTAATAATATAGATTTATTAGGCAAAATACACTTATAGAAAAAAGCCCAATATTATTAGTGAATTTTATTATCCTTGCTATTTATGAGACAGGTTGCTAATATTATTGAAAATATTCACTAATATTTTTGGACTAATAACTAATAACTTATATTATTAGTTAATATTTTTATGAAACAGAATACTAATATTATTATTGTTTTCCTAATAATATTAGTGTAAATGTTTTATGAAACAGGCCCCAGGTCTCTCCTACTCCTCGCCGGCACTACTCTGCTACCTATCGGCGGAGAGAGGATGCTATTCCTTGCCCTTAGGGCAGGTCATGCCATCTATTGGCTACACCTGTGTATTATTGACTCATTTCGCATAAATAATTTGTTTGGTTACAACGGCAAGTCTGTATGTATTATTGCATTGTTTTTTATCAAGACATCCCTGATGATGGGCGAACGCCCGAAACCGGTCGATGACCACGAAATAAAGCAGGCTATCGTGGAACATAACTATGATTATTTCCAGTTCTCAGAGGCCCAACCACAACAATTTCAAAAATTGTATTTTCTCCGAAATACTTGTATTTTGAGGTCCGTTAAATACGAAAAAAAGAAAAAAAGGTGCTTTTAGTGAATGGAACCTGTATTTGTGTTTGAACAGAATATCTCAACATTTGAAAAAATTCACTAGAAGCTCAGAATTGATATTCAGTTTCATATAATTGATTTTAAAGGGGGATTTCTGAGAATCAGCGGCGCAGCTTTGTTGGTTGGTGATTCTCTGAGATGCTTTTGGTGGTGTATAATGTAGTGATATTCAGGTTAGCTCCTTTTAACAATCGAATAAAGTCTACGGTTTCCCACCAATCTATATTTATGTAGAAACTAAATGTTTAATTAAAACAAATTCCAAGTTTCAAAGGAAATTTGTAAATTTTAATTATAATAAATGGTATTTAAAAAAATAATTATATGAATATAAAGTACAATACTCAGGGTTAGTATAAAAGAAAACATAGCAAACTAGAGCTGGGATAAGGTTCAAAGAACTAAACAGGAAGTAATAGCTCATAGTGTCCATAAATGAAGATGTCCCGGTCACAGACTGGCCTCGTATAAGGCAAAATACTCGGTACTTACTTTTCTTTAAATGGCATTTTGTTTAATTTTATTTCTATTTAGTATCTTATTGTTAAACAAAACAAACTGTTTTGATAATTATTTGTTGTTCAAAAGTATGAACTTTTTTTTTTTAACATAAACATTATCTTTAAATCTAGTTTTGGTAGTTCTTCTGACATAGCACTATCTTCTCATAACTTGTGCGTGACTTAACAATCAAAAAAGATAATAATTTTTTAACAAAGTCAGCCATTATAACAGCAGAGCATGAATCGCTCACAGTTCACAGACGCCCCTTATCCTGCTCAAATTATTATTACGATATCGTTCATAATAATAATATTAAAAATCCTAGAAAAATGTTTTAAATAATAAGCATTTATTATGTGTAGGACAGGTAATATTTCTTATGAAATTTACAAGAGCCTCCCTGCTGAATGGGAACATTATTTGTTAAATTTATACAACACTATTCTAGTTCAAGAAATCGTTCCTAAATCTTGGTCTAAATCTAAATTAAGCTTGATCTACAAGAAAGGGGACAAAAAGGATTTTGATAATTACCGGGGAATAGCTATTTTGAATAATATAACAAAGCTTTTTACTAGCATTCTAGCTCGTAGGCTTCTAAGTTGGGCTGAATTCTGGGGCTTTCTGCCAGAAGAACAAGCTGGCTTTCGTGAGGGAAGGGGTTGTCTTGACCATGTATTTACTCTGATGTCGCTTGTTACCATAAATCTGAAGAAAAAAGGAGCATATATTTATGCGACTTTTGTGGATTTTAAGAAAGCGTTCGATCGGGTTCAACATGATTTACTGTGGAATAAACTTTTCAAAATGGGTGTAAGTGGAAAAATTATTGGAATTATGAAGACCCTTTACGACAATGCCGTAATGCAGATTAAGTTGGAAAATGAATTATCAGAAGAAATAGGAATATCTACTGGTTTGTTACAAGGGGAGAGTCTTAGTCCGGTCCTCTTTATTTTATTTTTGGCCGATATTGTGTCTTATTTTAAAGAAAATGAAGCGAACGGAATTAAACTCACTGCTTCAACTCAGATTAATATGCTCTTGTTCGCAGACGACCTGGTAATATTTGGATACTCCTGGTACGATGCCCAGAAAAATTTAAAACTCTTGGATCAGTATTGTTTAATAATTGTTTATCAATAAATTCCCAAAAACCAAAAGTTTTAGTGTTCCATAAGTCACCCACATTAAAGCGATTGAAGCCGCTGTTTTATAGGGGTTTAAAGTTAGATTATTGTAAAAGCTATATTTATCTGGGAGTCCACTTTTCTGCGAGTGGAAAATTTAAAGCCGCTTCAGATTTCTTTCTACAAAAGTCGGTAATAGCCGGCGCTAAAGTTAGGGACATTTTAATAAAGAGCAAAAGTGACGCTTGGGAAACAAAAATGGCTCTATTTGACTCTATGGTAGCATCAACAACTTTGTACTGTTCTGAGGTGTGGGTTTTAAGGTATTTGGATGTGTTGGAAACAGCACAAACTAAATTTCTAAAAGGTTTATTTTACTGGCCACAGTATACCCCTCGCTACATGATAAGGCTTGAAACTGGTAGAGCTCCGTTAAGTTCGTTTGTTTTTAAAAGAACCATTAATTATTGGATAAAATTACTCTCTCTTCCTGAAAATAGGCTTCCGAAACAATGTTTCAGATCTTTATGCTCCCTGGATACCAATGATCATTAGAGCAATGAATACAACTGGGTGTCAATGGTTAGATCCTGAGGGGAATCATTAGGTGACGTACATATCTTTCATACAATGGACAGTGATTTTATTTCAAATGATGTAGTTGATAAACTACTAAACACCTCACTTAGTAAAGATATAGATCGGGCTCTTAATTCAAAATTTAGTTCTACCTACAGACGTGTAACTGATTTCAACTATTACCAACCACAAACCTATTTGAAATACAACATTAACTTCGAAAAATTAAGAATAGTTAGTCAATTGAGGCTCAGTGGTGACAATATGATAAAATTGTTCTTCAAAGGTTCTCTCCTCAACATAACATCCGATCATTGACTGCCCAATTTGTCAACAAATAATTTTAAATCCGTTGAATCATCTGCTGGTAGAATGTCAGGCTAACTATAGTAACCGTGAAAAGTTTTTAAAACACTATTTAACAGAATCTGAGAGTGACGCCCAATTAGATCGCTTGCTGAATTTAGACAGCATTTAAAAAAATAAATTCTTTGTTTTTGTTTATCTTAAACACCATTAGAAAAACTACTTAAGAACTAAATAAAAAAATGTAAAGGTGTTTTATCTCTGGATACTGTCTCATTATTACTGTTAAGTCTGTACTCTTGGTTTTATATTAAAAAGATTGGTTCATTTCTTATTTATTATTATTATTATTATTATTTTAATGTTACAGTATGTATGTTTTTCAGAAGAATTGTTTATTTTGTTTCTGTTCTGTTTTTCCTAATTTTCTTCTTTTTTTTTTCTTAATATGTAAAATTGTATATACCAGACTCATTGTACAAGTTTATCTTAAACAATAAAATATTATCTATCTATCTATGTGTATGGCAGGTATAAAAGTTGAAAGAAAATCGTTGGAACCATTTTGGGGAAAATCGCAAATCTCAAGAAAAAAAAATGCATTGAGTAAAAAATCCATGCAAACTGAATGTAATGTTTGAGCTTTCCGCGACTTTTCATTGTTGAGCTATGCTCTTCATTTACACATAGACACAAGCATATCACTTCATAAAAAAACCACTTTTTCGAACTCACGAGACCTCAACACATGCATTTCCGGTGAAAAGTAGATAACAAAATTTTACACGATCGCAATACATTCCATCAGCAGGGAGCCGGGTGTTGGTATGAGCATGGACTTGTAAGTGGGAGGACCCCCAGTTCGAGTCCCAAGCGTATAACTGCTAAATTTTATATTTGTTTAAGAAATGTTAATAGTAAAGTAGGTACTTCCGCCCCCCGTTCACGACACCTAATTTGGTAGTTGGACGTTAAGCCCGCTTGAAAAAAAGGCATTACTTTAATTCCACCTCAGTAAGAGAAAGTAAAAAAAAAAAAAAACGGCCTTCTATCGCTCTCTGAATTGTGCAAAACATATTTTAAGCTGGCAGTGACAGGTAGGATATCTTAACAATACTAGTACCAATACAATGTTATCTATTAAAGATTAAAATTTTTTCAGTAGTTTGTCTAGACGTTCCGTTAGAAGCACAGTTCAAACATAGTTTTGCTGACAGAGTAATGATGTTCTTCTGACAGTTTTTATGTTAGGGGAACCCCTGTGTGAATTAACAGTATCGTAAATAACTAGATATAACCGGTAGTAGGTTGCAACGGGAATTCTCTACATATACCAGCTGATATTTTCTGAATGCTTTTCTTCACTAGAAGTAGAATTTCCGTCATAGGTTTATTATCAGGACACAATTTTATATAAGTTTTTGTCCCCAACCTTTGAATAGTGTGTTAATTATTCCACAAAAATCAGTAGATTGAATTATCCTTTTAATCTTTAGAGATTAAGAGAAGCGACATTGTTGCCTACTTTCTATCGATGCCTCCTTGCCAACCCGGTCCAACCCATCTTGCTCTAGGGCGACCCACTCTTCTTTTCCCAAGTGGCTTATAATTGTTACTATTATTGAATGGATCCATGCTATTTAAGGCAAGTTTAATGAATTGAATAATGTCATTTAACATGCATTACCTGAAACTTCTTATTAAATTTCGGCAATTTGAAATTTTAACTGCCCCATTTATAGTGAAGCTTAACTCCTGGCCAAAATCTTTTTCCGAAAAATTTATAAATATATATATATATATAGCGTATATAATCAGCATACAAAGTTTAAAAAGGAAACATTCCGAAAAAATTGGGCGAAATTGTAAAGATAATACAGTAAAAACCCATTTCAGATTATCGTATTTTCTTCGAATCAGCAAAAATTAGCAACGCATCTAGCGATCATCAATATGAAAAATCTTTCTTTGAATTAAAATAACATTGCATCTTATATTTGAATCATTTGTTTTCTGGATAAATTGATTTTTGAAAGGCTCTGGGAGGGGGGGGGGAAGCGGTGACTAAGAATCTTTATAAAGTGCTAATTCAAAAATATAACTTAAATAACAAAATATAACAGGAATTAAAATATTTTCCTCATTATAAACCACAGGATTTAGGCCATATATCCTGTTCCGCCTCGCAAGTCATCACTGTTATTCAAGTCATATTTTAAACTAAGGTATACGTATACATTTTATAAAAATTGTTATATAAACTGTGAAAATTATATTACAATAACATTTTTAATTAATTTTTATTTTTTAATTTAAGGCATATCAATATCTGAAGTCCGAAGCCTTCTCAGTCCATTCCTGGCCTACCAGGCAGTGTTCTTTCGTTGCAGACAACTGCCCATAGCTACTAAGGCGAGAAAATCTAAGGGCAGCATTGCTGGACTTGAATCCGGAACCTCCTCGTTACAAGTACAAGTTTCGAGTCCAGTATTACATCCCTTAGATTTTCTCTTCCAAGGAGCCTCTACAAATCACTGCCCAGTGATGGGCGGTGTTGCCTATAACTAGAGAACACTGCTCGGATGCCGGCATTGCACTGAGAACATTCCCCGGCACAAAAGATCTTTCAAGTCGCAGTGCATTATCCCCTTAAAGGAATCTAGAAATGCATATTATCCCCACTCCTTTGCCATAGACTTAATATCTAGTGCAAATAAATAAATAAAATAAAAATACAGGCCTGTAACTTTTATTTGAGTTATTTTTACAGAAATATCGATTTTTTCAATCTGTGAAGTATAGGTTCAGTATAGTGTTCGGTTCCTCTGCCTTTATTATTACTTAATGGAAATTTAGTGTGTTGAAAAAATGTATGTTGGAAATAAATTTTTTTGCCAGTTAAGCGAAGAGAACTGTATTTTCAAAAAAATTATTAGTTTTTTCTTTCAGTCCTGTTTAAATAATACCCTGTTAAATTTTGGTATTTTTTTCTTCAGACCTATACCGGAAGTATCTTAGTTGCTGTAAATCCTTATCGTATGTACGATATGTATGGGCTGGATATGGTGAAGAAATATGAGGGCCAAATCCTTGGCACCCTGCCACCGTGAGTATTTGTATTTCCATCGAATAAAATATTTACTAAATCACAATTAATATTTGATTTATTTCTTTTTAACTAATTCAGTCTTTCTTTCTTTTTTCCAGTCATCTATTTGCAATAGGATCAGCCGCTTATAATGCAATGCAACGTGGTAATCAAGTAGTTATAATATCTGGTGAATCGGGCTCTGGTAAGACTGAATCAACAAAGCTGGTGATGCAATATCTAGCAGCTGTAAATAGAGCTCCATCAAATATAGTTACTGAACAGATTTTAGAAGCTTCACCATTATTAGAAAGTTTTGGTAATGCTAAAACAGCCAGAAATGATAATTCATCAAGATTTGGAAAGTTCCTAGAAGTCCATTTCAAAGAGTAAGTACAGTACTGATAAAAATGAAGTTATTGTCAAACATTATAATTTAACATACTTTAAGGAAAAAATAAAACACCGTAATTTATTTCAGTGGTGTCATTCTGGGTGGTAAAGTGACTGAATACCTTTTGGAAAAATCTAGGATTGTAACGCAAGCTCCTGAAGAGAGGAACTATCATGTCTTTTACGAACTATTGGCCGGGCTTTCTGAAGAGGCCAAATTGAAGTATGGTCTTCTGTCATCAGATAAATACTTCTATCTTAATCAAGTATGTTTAATCAAAAAATATGGCTCTTTTGTTAGTTTAGTTAAATAGAAGAGAATTATAGGGGACATTACCTGGCAGAGGTTCTTATATGTGCTGACGATAGTAGAAGCTGTACAAAGTGTACAGTAAGGTATACAGACCTTTAGCAGAAGATCATCTTCTTGCCTTTCATTAAAGGGTAAGAAGGCCTCTTAAGCAATGGTGAGGCCAAACCTCCAAATATCCATTAGCTTGGATGTAAGTACTTGTCCTTTGTAAGAGGTTCGGCGGGGTTCTGTTACCCCGTTCGGTTAAAAAAAAAGAAGCCTGTAGGAGACGTAGAAATTTTAGCCGACTTATATTAGATTATGTGGGTGTTAGCTAACAAATCCTACGCCATCTCGACCTCTATGGGTCTATTGTGGCACCCATAAGTTAGAGTACCCTCCCAAGTTCTGTCTGTTTAATTAAACTTAGGAGTCTCAAGAGAGATTCGCGGGAGAAGATTGCAAGCGTCAGTTTCTCTTCTTCAAAGAAGAAAAACCTTAACCATACAAGCTCTTAACTGACTTAGTTTTTTAAATTTAGAACGTTTGCGGAATCCGGAAGAGGAAAATACTTAATCAGAATCCGCTGAAAAGTAGAAAGAAGGAGAAAAGAAACGCTTTTAAAAGAAAAATAATAATTGTCCCTGTTTCAGCATCTTTTAATCAATATTTCCTTTGAACTCAATCTTCTCAATTATCAAAACAAATACCAAATATTTGCATCAATACTGCTGTGATTTAAAAAAAAAAAACAAATAATATATGGGCTTTTAGCCGAATAGCTAATGCTCCCTTTGTGCGAGCATAACACACGCCCGCCAATAAAAATCGCGGTCGCTGGACCAAATAGACAGTTCTGCCTGTATAGAGAGAAGTTTAGTTTTTTATACAACAGATATATTTCGTTTTTAGTTGATTTTTTCTATAAAAAAAAAAATGGATGTGTACAGGAAAATTGCTTTCTAAAATATCATTATTTGTATTAAATGGTCTCACTAACTTGATGGAATTAAGGAGCAAATTAGAAGTGTTGTCAATTTGCAGAAGGAGCAATTATCAATTTGAATTGGAAGTTTTGCAGTCAGAGCAATTTTTTCAATGTTTTATTCATATTGTTCATGTTTTTTGAACATAAATATGACAAAACAAATGTCTGGTGTTTATTCTCTTTTAATTCTAACCATTTCTTCCAAAACTTCTCTAATCACTAGGCTAAAACATAATGAATTGTTCCGTTTTCCTGTTTTCCCAAAAACATTTGATAATCTTACATTCTCTTGTTTCAGGGAGAAAGTTGTGAAATCGATGGAAAATATGATTCTGAAGATTTTCAGTCACTTATGTCTGCCATGCAAGTGTTGGGTTTCACTTCGGAAGAACAGGAAACTATATTTAGGATACTTGCTTCTGGTAATTCATTTAAACTAAACTTTTGTTCATTACTGTTTAAAAAAAAATTATATTAAATTGTTTTAATAAAAAGGTTTTCATTTTGTTATACAATTTGTCTCATTGCAAATTTTGACGCAGTTCAATCATCCCCAAGAAGTTTTTGTCATGTTATTTTTCTATTTATCTAACTTCAATATTGTTTACTATAACAGAGAAATAAATTCGATATTGTGATTTTTAGTACTCCATCTTGGTAATGTTTATTTCCATCGTAAACAACTAAAACATGGACAAGAAGGTGTAGAAATAGGATCTGATGCAGAAATTAGATGGGCAGGACATCTTTTGCAGATAAATGTAGATGGAATTAAAATGGCATTAACAACGAAAACAACCGTAAGATTAATATATTTTCTATCATAAAAAAAAATAAATTTCAATTTTTTTTTTAAATAAATAATTATTTATTTTTCAAGCAAACTAATTTTTAAACTTCTTCTCACATTCATAGGAAGCCAGGAATGAAAGGTTATTGACTGCATTAACAATAGACCAAGCACTTGATGCAAGGGATGCATTTGCAAAAGCATTGTACAGTTCACTATTTGCTTGGCTAGTTGCCAGAATTAATCATATTGTTTATAAAGGAACAAAACGTACAACTTCCATATCTATATTGGATATATTTGGTTTTGAGGATTTCAAAGTATGTTATATCGTTGCAATTTTGTAATAAAATAATTCGGCGTTTAACATTTTTTTTAAAGAAGTTTATATACTTTTATTTTTATATTTATAGGAAAATAGTTTTGAACAGCTTTGTATAAACTATGCCAACGAACATTTGCAGTGTTATTTTAATAAACATATATTTAAATTAGAACAACAAGAATATGCTAAGGAGAAAATTCAATGGCAAAATATTGCCTATACTGTAAGTATAACAATATTGTATACTGTATAGTATAGTATACTGTAAGTATAACAATACTGTATAGTATACTGTAAGAAAACATTTGAAATAAATTATTTTATCGTTCAATTATTCTATTATTTAATTTTTCTCTCATTTGTTTCAGGATAATTTACCTGTGATACATTTATTATCTAAAAAGCCGGTAGGTATCTTGCATTTACTGGATGATGAATCAAACTTTCCAAGAGCTACGGATGTTTCGTTCCTAGAAAAGTGCCATTATAATCATGCTCTTAATGAATTATATTCACGTCCAAGATTAAATGGACCCGAATTTGGTGTGAAACATTTTGCTGGACCAGTATGGTATAATGTGGATGGATTTTTAGATAAAAATAGGGACACCCTGCGTACAGATGTGGTGGATCTTTTAATTTCTAGTTCATTACCGGTAAATATTTTTGTTTTGTATTATATTACGTTTTAAAAATATTTTTTTTTAAATAATATGAATTTATTTATCTTGAATTTTTTTTTTTTTTTTAAGATGGTAAGCAAAATGTTTGAAGCAGTGCGCAGTAGCCAAGAAATGAACAAAACATTGAATAAAACAAATGGAAGATTTGTCACAATGAAACCAAGGACTCCAACAGTTGCTGCCAGGTTCCATGATTCACTGCAACATTTAATGGACACAATGTCTAAGTGAGATATTTTCTGTTTTCATTCTAAAAGCTTAAAAAATTTTTGAAAACAATTTTTATGTTGTTTTTGTTTTGACTTTAACAAATAAACTTTCATTTAGATGCAATCCCTGGTTTGTGAGATGTATAAAGCCAAACAATGAAAAAGCAGCCATGAAATTTGATATGCCCACCGTACTTGAACAATTGAGATATTGTGGAATGTTGGAAACAATAAGAATTCGTAAAACTGGATATCCAGTTAGAATGAGATTTTCAGAATTTGTACAGAGATATAGATATTTGTTGAAGAGAAGAATACCTATGAGATCTACCCCACCTAGGTATGGATTTTCATTTTAATTTTTCTCTTTCTAGTGCTTGCTGGGGGGGGGGAGCTCTACATGATTTGTCCGGCTTTCGGATAAGTTCTTTAGAAATTTGTGAAATTTTTGCCTTCAAAGAATCAAATGGTTTGTTTCGGTTTTATTATAGTAAACGCGAGATTCATTGTGATGAATATGTGGGAAGAGAAAAAAGGTTTTCAGAGGAAGAAACCATAAAAGTGCAGAGGGGGTGTGTTATTTATTTTCAGAGTTGAAAAATTTAAGCTGCAGTTATCTGTCTAGGGTTTTAAAAGAAGAAAATCTTTCAAAAGTTCTTATCGCACTTTTTATCAAATTGTTACGAAATGGTCAGGATTTGCGGGGTTGTAGAATTATAAAAATATATCAGAGAGTAAGAAATACCCAATCTGTTGCATGTAACTTGCCCTTTTAATAAAAATTGTTTTTCCATCGAACCACTTCAATAAATTGAATATTTCAGGCTTAAATACTCCAAGTTAATTTGTCAAAAGAAAAAAAAAAAGTTCCTTTGAGTTGTGCTGGAAATACTTTCTTAAAGATTTATATGATCAATTCCCTGAAAAACAATCAAAATATTGGATTCTCAATATACAAATTAGTAAATAATTCCTCAAATTTTATTCTTAAACATTAATATTTCGGCCTAAGAAGGTTAATATTTTTGAAGCTATTTCTTCCAGAAAATTGTCTTCAATATGTCAAAAAAGCATACCGTTTCAATAACAGTGTTAAAGAAGACATTCCTTATCTATTTAAAAATAAAATGCACAATTTCAACGAAAGCTGTCTTTTGGAATTGAAAATTGGAATGTAGAAGAAATCATGAGAGCCATATTTATTATTTTTAAATATTTACAACTTTCTGTTTTATATTTTCAGAGAAATTTGCAACTTGATGTTACAACCGTATGGTAATGAGTATCAGTTGGGTGCTACAAGAGTATTTTTGAGAGAGAATCTTGAACGTAAATTTGAACATGAAAGGCATGAAATTCTTAACAAGGCAGCTATCACCGTGCAATGTGCCATGAGAGGTAAGTTAATTTAATTATATCTTTAAGCGCTGAGGGCGACGATGTTGAGGCTCGCTGATTGGGATAAATAAATAAATACACGGTTTGACTGTTAAGTTGGTTGTAGTATGTAAACTCCAGTTCACCCAATTATCGTTCACCCTCACAAGCAGCCTGAAAAAAGGAAGATTCTCATTCTTAATTTACTTGCTAGACATAATTTGATGGCAGAATGTACTCTCTCTAAATGATCTGTTTATCCAATTAGGTTTTTAAATTTCCATTAAATGACCAATGTTCGTTATCTGGGACTTGACTTAGACAAACGTCTGTCTTGGAACGCCCATACTAGACTCAAACGAACTTCCTTTAACGTTTCAGACTTCTCTGCCGATTTCTTGACAAACGCTCTAAACTGACTGTACAAAATAAAAGACGACTTGGAATTACCAATTTGGAATTACGGACTAGAACTTATGGAATTGTAAAAAGAAATAATCTCAATAGACCCCAACTCTCCTACGTCGTATCGTCGATGCACCTTTTTACGTCTCAAACAAAACAATCCATACTGACTTGAAGATTCCATTTATGCACACCCTAGCAAAATCCAGGTATCTCACATTCCATAGTAATCTCTCCCTCCATCCTAATCCTCTAGTTCACACTCTCTCTTCGAATTCACTTCCGGGTAATCCTCCAAGACGACTGAAGTGTTGTTGGCCCCGCGACCTCCTGGGCATCTGATGGTACTTATCAGTGGATAACTTATCATTCACACCAATCACGCCTCTTTTATATGTACATTGATCATTTTTACTTGTTACATGCAGATCATGTAGTTGTAACATTTTAAATAAAAAGATTTAAAAAAATTTAAAATGTTACAAAATGAATGGTATTTATATTGGTAATTAGTTGGTTATATAAATAGTCATTATATATTTTATAAATGCCAAAGATAATGATAATCCATTAATCAAAATTATAGGCTGCTATATACTACTTGTAACAACAAGTAGTATCTACATAATTAGTAGATTTGCTTGAGTAGGTTTTTCTTGTCATTTTTCACAGAATTAAATCATTTTACTGCTTTTTTTTATGTGTATGAAGAATAGAAAGAGGAAAAGATTGTTGAATCTGGTACTCTTGACGCTTTTGTAAACATGTGTCATTAAATAAATATTTAATTTTCATTATTATTATATTGGTAAATTTAACATTTAACCAATATAAAAATAATATATTGAAACATTAAATGTACGCTGAAAAAAAAAAAACTTTTAGCGGAAGTTTCGTTGTTAGAGGTCAAGTTAGACTGCAGACAGACTCAGTTACAATCTTATTATAACACACTATCCTACATATCTTAAACAAGCATTTCTTTCATGCTTTATGCATAATTCATTAAATAATTTAGGAAAAAATATCCTATTCTGTATCTTTTTCTCTCATCTCGCAGGACATGTAGCTCGTAGAAGATACCAAGCTTCAAAAAGAAGTGCTATACTGATTCAATCCGCATTTAGAGGTTGGGCAGCGAGAAGAAAATATAAAGCAATCAGGAATGGTATTGTAAAAGCTCAAGCTCTTCACAGGGGTAATCTTCAGAGAAAGAGGTATATAGTAACAAATAAAAGTCAAATTTTGTAGTAAACCTCTTTAGATCAAATATTTTTTTTAATGCAGTGTTCATCCGCTTTTGCGCTAATTTTTTTTACTTGCTTTTCATGTTAAACAACCTTACAAAAATAGTAAAGTCTGAACCTGTACTAGATCATAATTGAACAGTTTCCTAAATTTAGGAAATATGTATGAGAATATATATATTTGATCAGTTTCGGCTACACAAAAACCTCTTTTTGGATTGTCTAGCAATTGCCCAGTACCAATCATCTCTATATTTTAAAAGTGAAGCTCTTGAAGTAGTTTAGATTAGATTCTTTGGGGGGGATTGGCTCTTCAGCCTGCACCACCGCGACCCCCATGGTTCTATTGTGGCACCCCCTAAGTTGGATTTAAAGATACAGAACTGTGGAGTCTGGGGAGGTCTCCTCAGGTGGTCAATTAGAACACCCTCTCGAGTCCTGTCTGCCTTAATAGACTTAATAGACCCGAGAGGGGTCCTTGGCTAAGGCCTGTAGGCACTAGCTTTACTTCTCCGAAAAGGTGGTACCTCAGCCATACTAGCTCCTCGCACTGACATAGCACGTGCAGTAGTGCTGTTTCCTCTTCTTCCTGACAAAATCTACACAGGCTATCCGTTGCCAGGCCCATGCGATCATGTGCTTATTAAGTCTGCAATGGCCAGTGAGAACGCCAAGTGTCATCCTTATGGCCGGCCACCCGGCCTAGTTGGAATAATTCTGCAGCCAGCCTGGGCGAGTAGCTATAAATAAACGTTTTCGCCTGCCTCTGGCCTGGGGTTTTAGCCCACCATTCCCTTGATCGGTCGTGCATGCATTTCCTGATGGATGCACTCCTGAGGCATCTTGAAACACCACAGAACGGTTCCGGCCTTATAAGTGTTCCAATGGAACCCTCCCAGGCCAAACGATCTGCCGTCTCATTATCTCGGTGACCCGAATGCCCAGGTATTATGGCAACTAATATCCCTAAGTGCACCTAGGTAATCCCACACTAGCCTTGAGCTGATCTCCCACGAGTCAATTGCCCGCATCAAGCCGAATAAATGATGATTCTGGAAGTTACGCACTCCGCGTCTTCTTATTTCAGCGGCGCAGGTAAGAATTGCGACTAGCTCCCCCGGAAAGACCGTAGCTAGCCTTCCCAGGCTCATCCAGATATTACATCTCGGATGAGCCCCGTACACGCCAGCTCCCACTCCTTCTTCCATCGTAGACCCGTCCGTGTACCACATAGATTCGCCTAAAATTTGGGGCCCGTTCTTCCATGCCCCTCTGTCTAATATCAAGACTTTGAAGGGTTTTTGGAAGTCGTATCTAGCAGTCATTAAATCCGAAGGCAGACCTAGAATCGGGTCTGCCTCCAAATCCTTGCATAGTTTCTGGTATACCCGCTATGCCTGGGATAAATGGGAGCTTGTCTCTGCAGCTCTTGAAATAAAGGCTATTTAATAGTTTAATAAATGGTAGCAAGCATTCAGCAAACACTGTTAAAAGTTTAGGAGCCAACACCTGTGAAGGATATTATTGAATTTATTGATTCATATATATGATAATGTATAACAGATATGCTCAGTTAAAAGAAGAATTGAAGAGAAGAGCAGAACTAGCGAAAGAAAGAGCAAGATTGAAAGCACAAAGGGAACAAGAAGAGAAAGAAGAAAAAGAACGGGTATCAAGAGCTGTTGCAGGAGTAACTCATCTAGATATTCCGGCGGAATTGGCTTTTGTTTTTAACAAATTAGAAGGTAATTAAATTTAATATTCTACATTAAACTTGCTTTCAAGTATCTAGTTCAATAATTAATTATTTATGATATTTAAATTACAGATTGGCAACCAGTTCACACGGAAAGGCAATTAGTAAAAGTTGTTGGACATGTGGTAGAAAAAGATGACAAATATACATTACCACCAGATATTGATCAACATCCTTTCTCTAAATTTACTAATATTTATTTCAAGGTATGCCTATTCAAAAATATTCAAGTGATTCAGTCTTGTATCCTTTTGTTACTGTATTGAATCAAAGTCATTTTGTTTGAATTAGTCACATGTATGGGGTATGAAGAGAGAACCAATTAAAACACCATTATTGACTAAAGCATTGGACAGTGATTTTGCTGAATCTTTGGCCATATTCAAATTAATTTTGCGTTTTATGAATGATGAATCATTATCTGGTAAAAAGGAACAAGCTTTGGCAGATTATATTGCCCATAAGGTAAATTATAATTAATTAACCATCAAAAATTTATTTTTCTAGATGATTTATAAAAAAAATAAAATGTATTAAAATTATTAAATAATTTTTATTTAGGGATTAGCCAATGAGAAATTACGTGACGAAATATTGTGCCAATTAGTAAACCAAACTTGGAGAAATGATGTAGCCGCTAACAACGAAAGGGGATGGCTTCTTATGGCAAATTGTTTATCTGTATTCCAACCAACTAGCAGTTTATACAAATTCTTGCTCAAGTAATATTTTTTTTTTTTTTAAGTTATTTCATTTAATATTTTGTTTTGTTTATATTTTTTTTTTTTAAACAATGTTAACTGTTAAAATTCTTGTTAATCAACGAAACACATAGGTACGTGTCTGATCATGGTTACAACGGTTATAAATCCGTTTGTCAACGGAAATTGTTAGAATCTCAAGGAAAATGGCCCAGAACTTATACACCGTCCTTGTTGGAATGGAGAGCCAATAGAAAGAGAGTAAACATGGCATTACAATTGCATTTCTCTGATGGTATGTTGAGTTTTTATTTGAAGCTAATTACAGTAGTTTCAGGTTTTTGTTTTTCTATTAATTTTGTCTGGAAATCATGATATTTGAATGACTATATCGGAAAATGTTTTAAAAATTTATCAGAGAAAAATATTGAACTTGATATTCATTTGGGATTTCTCAAGGATTCATAAGATTTAAAAAAAATCTGCTATTTTTGGAAATTACCACTTAACTAAATTTTCAGTTTTTTTTTTCACCTATTTCAAAACCCCTTTCGATTTTCAAAAAACGATTTCATTTATGTTCGTTTAATTTCCTGCCATACAATATATTGATTAGAAAGGTAAGGCACACGTAAAGGGAAATCTCCTCTTACAATAGTTTACTTTATCTAAACTGAAAGATATCTCGATTTTAAAATATTATTATCTGGCCTAAAATATTTGGAAAAAAAAATATTTCTGAGTCCTAAAAATTAACTGTTAAAAATATAACAATTTAAAGATAATGTAATGTGGGAAACTTTTGGACCGGGAAATGTAAAAAATAATAGGTATTTAACATAGAATATATAATAAATATAAATTTAACATAGTTCAAACTTTATTCACTTATTTTTAAAGCAATAATGTTTACATTTTATTACTATAGAAAAAAATATATCATGAAAAGAATATTTATAAAAAAAACAATAATTTCTCAGATTTATACTTAATTTGATTTTTTTGTTTGTTTTTTGTTTTTTATAACAAAGGAGAGAGTGTGATGACCTCAGTAGATTCCTGGAGCCAATGTGAAGATATTTGTCGTCGTGCACTCGCAGAAAGATCAATATCTGAAACTTCTGGTTGGACATTGTCATTGGATAACTCTGAAGCATCTGGTCTTGACTATGTATTTGATGCAATTTCAGTTATGGAATTACCGCCAGCATTTCCAACCAACAAGACTTCGCTCTTTCTTAATTCAAAGGTTTATTTATTTTTTTGTTTACATATGTATTTTGGAAAACTAAATAAATTTCAATGTAAATAATATTTATGTTTGGCCGTTGTTAATTTAAACTAGCTAAAAAATTAGTTAGCTGGGGCCAAAGAAGAAACTTTTTATTTTTTGAAAAGTTTATTCGACCTTTTGGACATCTTTGGTGTCCTTCCTCAGGAACTGTTAAGAAAGAATGGAGAGTTCATTAAAATAAATCAGTCAAAAATTTAAACACAAAATTAAAAACAAAGTTGGAATTAACAGTTCCTGAGGAAGGACACCAAAGGTGTCCAAAACGTCGAATAAACTTTTTTAAAAAATAAAAAGATTCTTCTTTGGCCCTAGCTAACTAATTTTTTAGCTTGTTTAAATTAATTTCCTTTTTCATCTGCAAGCTGATCGAGAGATGCTATGAGTGTTTAGAGCTCGTCTCCTAGATCCCGTTTCACTTCTCAGCTTTAATTCTAAGGAAGAATTTGCCTTTCTTCTTCCTTCTTGTTAGTAGCAATTAGTTCATAACAAAGTCTTTCGTCAGGTGATGTAAGGCATGAAATGATGTGAGGCCCAAAGAATGGATGTTTTCAATGAAAATTTAATTTAATTAATAAATTAAAATACAAAGCAGAAGAAGAAGAAAACAATTATTAACTAAATGCTCTTTTTGTTCATTTTAAAAGTTTTCAAAAATTTCTATATATAACATATTTTATTTATGCATTGTTTTTGTTTTCTTTATTGAATTTTTGACAGCAAATCGATTTGGCCATTAATGATGGTTTTGCTATCATGTAAATAGATATTTAATTAAAATAAATCATTCAAAAATTTAAACACAAAGTTAAAACCAAAAATTAAAAACAAAGTTGGTATTAACGAAGACTCAAAAAAATAAATTAAATAAAAAAAGATTAAGAACTAAAATAAGAAAAAGTAAGAACTAAAAAAAATAACAAAAAAACATTAACAACAAGAAATTCTCTTAGTGTTCAAGGGAAACTGTGTTGGAATAATTTTTCCAAAAATTGATTTGATTTTTTTTTTTGTATGTGTAGGATGCAGAACCAACTCCTGCTGCTCGAAGACCAACAGTTCCACCACCGCAGCCTCCTGATCTCAGCCCTGTAAGTAATAACATTGTTCATTAAAAATACTTTTAAATCTCCATTTTTTTTGGTTCTATTTCTGATTTTTGTTTGTTAATTTTTTTTCTTTGTTATATTTAAAGGAAGAACCAAAAGTTCGTTCAGTGTCAAAAGATCATACCACAGAATCAGGCCTTTCAAGAAAGTCTGCTCTTAATGATAGATATTTCGAAAAACCAGGACGTTCAAGATCACTGGACAATCTCTTGTCACCTGTTAGTTAAATCATAATTATAGAAAGTTATTGAAGTAATTGATAAAATTCTATTAACATTTTGCCATTCTAAAACTCAACTCTTTTTAATAATTAAGGTTGTCGCACCAATTAAGCCTCCAGCATCATCAAAACTGGTCACGCTTGGTTTAAGCCATAGCCGTCTGAATGATAGATATCATTCTATGGAACGAATTGAAGAATCAGATCATGTTGTGCTTGATAGTGATAAATTAGAAGAAGATAATTTGGAGTCAGTAAGTCAGAGAGGAGACAGTAGGAAATACAGCTTGACTGGGTACGTTTTATTACGTCATTAATTCATTGAGGTGTACAATAGATTTGTTCTAATTACATAACATTATTTGTATGTAATTCATAATTTTTTTTTTCAGGGCATCTTCTGATGTACTTGTTTCTGACAATCAGCTGGAGTTTGATTTTCCAGAAGTTACTACAAGAAGTGAAGATGATAGAGGTAGTTACATTCGTGGACATCCCAGGTAGGGTTAATTTTTCTAGTCCAGTATATAATCTGAAAACAACATTGCTAGATTTTTTTTTGTTGGTATTTACTGATTATTTATTGTTCTAGATTTATAAAATCCCAATATACTGGAAAAAGAGCAGCTCCAGGTTCCCATTCGAGTCGGGCTCATATTGAGACAAGATATGGTGATAAGTCTGAAGTTAAAAGTTCTGCTTTGTCTGATACAAGTGAAGCTCCTTCTCTTGGTAAGTATTTTACATTTAAGTGTTTTCAGTTTGTATTGTATTATTTATAGGCTTTCATGATCATCCTCACTTCTATAGGAACCAACTATATCTTATGCTAGAATGTCTCAAATTCTGAAAGATATAATTAATTAAACGAAATATAACCTGTTAATAAATATTAACTAGGAAAAATTCATTCATTTAAATCGCATTTCTGATTGGTGTGTTTTGTCCGAAACATTCTTGTCAGATATTATGTTGGAGCTACTTAAATGGAATATAAGTTTGCGATTTTTCGTTTTTGAGATATTCTGTTCACTCACATGCTGACTATTCGCGATTTTTTCTTCGTACTTAACTATCGGAATACTTTCTTTTGGAGTAAGTATTAAATGAAAGTAAAAATGTTTTTTGGAAATTCTAGAAAAGGTGCGATTCTAGGAGAGTAGATCTCACTAAACTGTCATTTCTGTATAATCCACCATCCAATGCAAGCAACGGTACCAAGTCAAAATTCTAACTCTATTGATCATATATTTAATTCTTGGGATAGAAACTTGATTTATACCAAAATGTTTTGGCATTTTGTCAACTTGTACATATTTAGCCGGCAACGTCTGACATCCGCTTAGAGATGACGGTAGTGTGTTAGTTTCAGTGACGGGTCAACGGCTACAAAAAAGCTTTCACTAGCTACAAAAAAGTATTCTAGAAATTAAGTACCATTTTTGTTTCAGCATCACATGTTCGGAGAGTACGAGTTCCATCACAAGCAAGCGATGTAGATCAGTTCTTAGATGATCTTTTTAATCCAGTCCTGGATGGCTTAAGTGATGCTCGATCATTAGCACCGTCTACCAAAGGAGGAACTATTAGGTTTGTAATTAGTTAGGTTAGATTGCCGAAGTATATCTTGCTTTGGAAATATACGAAAAGTTATATATATAAGTTTCTCTATTTTTTTTTATGGTGAATTATCTTTGAATGCACAGGTCTCAGGATGACTTTCTAAACGACATATATGACCCTTTGTTTAAAGACTCTCAATTGGATTCATCAAAACTTGCACAATCAATTAAAGGTGGTGGTAAAGGAGCTGGAGGTGTTGGAACACAACAGGTATGTGTGCCAAATCTTTGTTAATAATTTCTATCTAAAAGATGATAAACACATTTTTCTTAATAATATTTTTAAAAAATTTCAGAACACAGGAACAAATCAAACGCCAAATGGTTTCAACCTTTCTCCAATTGTTGGTTCCCCACCACCTGTATTGCCAGGAATGGCACCATTAATGATGTCACCATTGCCTGTGTTTAGCCCTACAGGTATAACAAGATATTCTTAATTATTTACCAATAACGGATTCATATTTCATATTCATATTTCTACAAGTAGCCTATATTTAAAAAAAAAAACAATTCTATTCGTTAACTTGAAATTTGTTCTTTTCTTTCTCATGCATTTTATTTCAAAAGCTAAGATAAATCAAGAGAAACTTTATTCAAATAATAAAAAAAAAAAAATTAAAGTACACTTCTATGTCTTTATTAATGGAACTGGAAAATGCACAAAAAATTCTAGCGCCTAGCGGCTGACAAAAGACTGCATCGTTGTAGTTTCGATTTAGACAAACATTAAAATTATAGACCGTTGTACTGCGCGAATCATACAACACACGATCGTGCAGCTTTGTGTGTATTAAAATGATTTGATAAAGTCGTCATTTCAGTTGTATTTTTAAATTATTATTTATTTAAGCAAAATTAAACATTTCAATAAGATGTTTATAGGGCAATGGCCAGAGAAGTTTTAAAGAAAAAAGAATTCTTTTTTGCTAAAAGACAAAGAAATCATAACTTTAACTTATAATAAATAATATTTTTCTAACCCTAAACAAAGACACTCGCCTGTAATTTGTTCTTCAAATTTGAAATTGCCGCGCCTCACTACAAACTTTTTTCTTATCCCTCCCACCTTTTAACAGTTTTTAAAATTTTTAAAATACTCTCTCTTCATTTCAATCTCAACGTTCTCAATGTGCACTCCCCTCTCCTACCCTAAAGGTAACTTTATCTTTTTTTATTTTCTCTTATTGTTAATATCATTTCATTTAATTAACTATGACTTCTGTGTTATAATTTCTTGTTTTTAATATCTTTTGCTCAATCTGCTTTGTTTAATATTTCTTTAATTTAAATTTTTCTTTTATTGGTTATAAATCTATGCACTTTTTCTTTACTACTATACTGTTCTATAATGTAACTTTTTTTCAATAAATTTTGCAGAGCTCCTGAAGAAGGGCTGCAATGGTACTCGAAACGTAGAAGCAACAAAGAATTCTCTTTTTTCTTTAAAACTCCTCTGTTCATTGCCTTATAAACATTTTATTATAATTTTAAGGCCTGACGATTTGAAAACCAATTTAAACATTTCAGTTTCGCTAGTTGAAGTAAATATGATTGGGAAGATAAATTAGTACATTTTTTTTTCTCTGACGTTTCCCACAACTTTATTGATGAATAGGTTTGCCTTTGGAGTTCAACTGGTCGAGAGAATTAAGGCGTTAATCCCTGATGACGTTCGTTGTCATTCACTGGATGGTATTTTATTTGAAGGCCCAACTTTGGGCTGTCGTACACCCCTCTGAATGAACATAGCTCCTTCAGAAAAACAATAACACCCGGATGTAGATTAAAACAAAAATGATCAATTCTATGCAGTCCTTAAACAGCCCAAATATTTCCACAGATATCCGGTTTCGCTTAAATAGTGGAAGCAGGAGACTTCTTAAAAAGCAATGTCTTTATGAATGGAGAAGTCCATGAAAGACACAACAATTTCTTACTTAACAGCTCTGTGTGGTGGTCCCCCACTTAGTAATATTAATAAAGATGATTTTGCGATGTTTGTCTTGTCCAATTGCTAGTCCATGCAACAATGCCAAAATTATCAAAATAATTTATAACACAATACGGCAACAGATAGTAGATTATATTTGAAAATAGTAAGTTATTAATGAACAATCTTAAAAGGATAACTCATAAAATCTTCCGTGTTCATTACTTTAAATATAATGTTTCCCGGCACTTTTTGTTCAATAAATAACAAGCCGACTTGAAATAAACTAACCATATATAAGAATACTACTTAGATAGAAAACTAATACATAAACACTTGTTAAAAATATATTTAAATAATAGAAATATGAATGACCAAATCGGCATTTCATTTTCTTAATTAGCCAAAAATATTTTTTAATCATTTTATTTGTAAAGTCTTATATATATTCTTGTAAACAGAAACAATTTTTCAGTTTTTCATTGTATCTTATGTCTTTATGTATATGTTTCCTTCTGTGAATGTTCCATCTTCTAATACTTTCTCCTTTTTCTGTTTCTTATCTCCTTCTTCCATTTATAAATGTTCTCTATTTTACTTTCTATTTTTGTGTATTCTACCTTTTTCCCAACAAAAAAAAAAGAAAAAAAAGAGGACACTATTTTTAATTTTATTAAAATATTGATGAAATTCTGGTAAATGTTAAGCGACTGGAGGTGGTACTTCATACCCCAGTGGTTACTCTTTGGATCCTACTGCAATGGGCAGTTTCATGCCGATTCCAATTTACAACATGCAAGGCAAGTCACTGGCACACCACACTTTGTCACATCACTAACTTCTGGTTTTTGGATTAAAAAAAAAAAATTAGTAGCAATCTCCTCATATACAAAAGTCACACAAACTGTAATAGCATGTTGAATGTAACATTCATTTCCTAGTAATAATCTGTATTTTTTCCATTCTAACTTCCTGACTTTAACTTTCACAAAAACACTGCTGTTAGAAATTATGCACATTTTTTTTACACCTGTTTCTCAGCCCTGAGGAGCTTTATGTTCAATTTAAAACAATTTTGACGCCAATTTGAATTTATAACAAGAAAAACTTTGCAGGTGAAGGCTTCATTCACATTTTTTTTTTTTTTTTTTTTTTTTTTTTTTTTTATTAGTTTTTTCGTTATTACTATATAGTCTTTCAATCTCAAATCAATTATGACTTTTTTTTTGTTTTCTTTCCAGGTTTGAGTTTACCTCCTCAAGGATCTAATAATGATCCAAATATGATAGCTTATCAAGCTAATTTGCATAGAGCATTCTTACAATCAGCAATGGCACAGAATCTACAAATTCAACAACAATTGTTAGCCCAAAATCAAGCGTTACAGCAATTGCTTCAACAGCAACAACAGCCACAACCTCAACAGCAACCACTTCCTACAGTAAGTGACATAAATAAATAAATAAATAACTTTTTCTTTTTTTTTTTATTTATTCGAAAAATTATTATAATACCTGATTATTTCAGAACTTCTGAAAATGAGATTAAAAAAAAAAAAAAAAAAAAAAAAAACGAAAAAATTATGTAGAAGATTATGAACACTTATAAATTAATGATTAATGCAATACTCTTAATCATATTTTTTGACTTCAACATAAAGATACATACAGAAACAAGAAACAAACAAGGATTTCAGGCGCAAACAATATAAATACAACATTCGTAGTAAGTCTGATATAAACGTACCCAAAACCAGGTTGGTCAAGACAGAATGTAGTCCGAAAGTAATCTCCGGAAGAATCTACAACCATATTCCAAGAGAAATTAGAGAACTGAGTGATCCAGCATTCAAAAAAAAGCTGAATGGTTTTCTTATGAAAAGCACATTCTATAATTTGGATGAATATTTCCAAGAAAATTACAGTGTAGAACTATTTAAATGAACAGATACACTTAAACTGAACATAGAACGAATAGAATGTAAAAGATTATAAAGATGTATAAAGATATTTCTATATAAAGAAGTATAAAGGTCGCACACAGCCAATATCTATGACAATAAGTAATAATGAACTAGTTTGTTTATAATGACGAGCCTCTTATATTTGGTAAATATGTACAGGCAAATAAACAAAATAAATAAATAAAAACAACATAGTTATTTTTCTGCAACATTATAATAGTGTGTCAGTCACATCCTGACTAAAATCAGTAAAGGAAGTGAAACTTTTACATTCTCATGAGAAAAGTAATTTCGCAATTGCAGCGATTTACTGGCAACTGAACAACAATTGTAAAAACTACTCAGTAATAACTGTAAATAATATTCTGCCTGAAAAAATTTCAATAAAAAAGAAAGAAGATGTTTTCTATCTTGTGTAAAAGCCCATAAAAGTTTATAGAATTTCGTTAATGTTACATTATATTTGGCTTAATTATACTAATGTTGTCGTATCTCTTGTGTGAAAGATTTCCAGGGTAAGACTAAAAAAAAAGGTTCTCTCAACTTTACAAGAAAAGGTCTTTCGGGCAAGGCTGCAGAGTCATGAGAATAGTGATTCGCATAGTCCCAGATGGCTTAAAGATAAATGAATCTAGTAAATGTGGCAGTTCTAGAAGTCTCCAATGGCCGGAGGAGACTAGCGGATATCTTTATTTTTGGGTCCAATTGCCTGATGTTCTAAACCTGCAAGAGATGAAACCTAAATAATCTGGTTATACGTGATTTCTTGTACTCCATGATCAAATGATGAGGCTGTGGGATTGTATGTTACACAAGAAGGGAAGGTATCACAAATAAAACCCTTCAGATCGCGGGTCCTCTGTAGCGGAATGCTATTCTCTAATATTGAATCGAACGTTTTCCATTAAGTTTTCAACGGAAATGTATGATTTGAGGCATCTTGAGTTCTAAAAAGTAGTGTTTTAGAAAATTAGTCTTTGGTGTTTGTATCAAACAATGAAAAATAAAATATCACAAGAAGTTCAAGTTTCAAAATTTTGTTTGGGTACCATAAACTTCTGACGCTATAGATTTCGATAAAATTGATTGAGTGAAATAATAATTATTGATTTATTATTATTTTTTCGCTATTTTCTCAAAAACTGTTCCAATTATTTTCTTTAAATTTAAACACAGATCTAAATTCATGTTGATATTTCGTTTCTATTTAATAAAATTATTCGACAGATTGATTTGATGGATATATTCTGGCTGCGATGATTTAACTAAAAACGCACTTTTATTATAATTAATTACTAACGCTTACGAAATAAATAAAATTCGTGTTTACTTACAGATTCCTAAATAGATTTAGAACTTTTAAAAAATATATATATTTTTGTTTAATTTTTACAGCAAAATGGAGTAGTATTACAGAATGGAACTTCAGAAACTCTATCAAACAGTTGGACATCCACTTCTCCGCCAAAAGGCAGATCTACACCTTTAACAACTAAAGCGCAGGTATTGCTTTAATAAATAAAAAAATGGATGATGAAGCTTTTAAAAATAAAGATTTTCATTCTATTTAAATCTCCTTTATGTGTGTATGCAACATTAATGTAGTTTATTGCTATTAAATATTGAATTCATATTTAAATAATAAGGTAATATATTTGGTTATTTGTCTAATCTTTTTCAACTGCTTTAAGACAAGATCTTGCTATGATCCAAAATTTTAGCTTTCATTCATTTCTTACGTTCTATGCATTATTTCATTCAAAATTTTCAACATTACTTTTATATTCTACTAAAAGGCAAACTATCCATTAACTTGTATAAAGTTATTTATAAAAAATAAAAACTCAGGAATACAGTTAAAGAATATAAGCGAAATTCATTAGAAGTTGTTTAAATAATTACCAGCAAATAAATAAGAAACAACGAATCGTGGGATATTATAATTTAATGATTATGAGTGACGTATAAGTTTATCTTCACGTATCCTGTTCTATAATGAATGCAGTTGTTTTTATTATGCAGGTCCATCGTTCCGGATCACCGCAACAGACCTTCACAACAGTTGTTTCTGAATTGAAAACAAGAAAACCATCGGTAGAATCACCACCGAAGGTAAAAACATAATTAATATTTTGTATTTTATATGGCAAATATTATAATGTAAACAGAAAATGTATTTTATTAATCCGAAAGCAAACTATAGTGTATGATATATTTTTTTTAATCTTTGTTTTATTTAAACTAGTTATTAGTTATTTCTTCCTTGAAATATGAATTTTGCTTAAGATCTATATTTTGTAAATTCAAAAGTTCCCTTAGACAATTTGAAATTTAATTTTGTGTTTTGTGATTAATTCGATTCCCATCAGTTACAAAACAAGTACCTACCAAATATAATTATTTCTTCATCCTTAAGTCTTTTATTTACCAAAACCTTTTAAAACAATTTAAAGAATCCTTCGGTAACAAAGTGATAGCATTACTGGGAATATACCTTTCTGATGGTTTCTGTTTTGGTGAAATCTGTTGATGAACAGAGCTGTTTAAAAACAGAACTCATTAGTTGATGTTGCAATTTGAAGTAAACAGAATGCATACTTACTTCGCCAGCAAATCTTTTCACAATAATAATTTTTATTTTAATTAAATAGAAATATAAACTTCATTTTATTATCATTTTTTTTTTATCGGACAAAGTTGTAAATTCAAGTTCTGATTTGGTTTATAAGATTTCTTATAAATCAGTAGCAAAGGTGATATTTAGAATTTGTTGTATCAACTACAAAGGATCTTGGGCTAGTGAAACAAAAGATATCTGCTAACTTAAAGATCCTTCATTAGAATTTAAAGAAAACTAAATTAGATTGAATAGAAAGAAATAGCGAAGGAATCGGGTTTTCAATTCTTCAAAAAGGAATGCCCTCGCAAACTCTGTTATGTAGATCGCTAGTTAAAAGCAGTTGAATTCCTTTATTACAATGAATTCTTGTACCACTACGAAATCTTGAAATTACCACAGTGGTACTTGGTCTGTTCACTGATACCCAAAAGATAACATGAATCTGCTAGCCTAGTTGATAATTACCACTGTAAGTATTGCATGACGCAAGAGATTTTGATGCATTTCTTTGCTTCTCAAAGTGGCTGACGTTCTATTCGTAGCAGAAAAGAAACCTGAGCAACTTCATCCATGCGAGAACCAATTCCAGTTTCTTATGTCATCCTAAGGAAAAGGGATATTTCTGTAAATACCATAAGAGTTTCTTTAGGGCAACTGTGATACTGTTATCTACTTTTAAAGAATTTACAAATTTATGTAATTGTATTTATAACAATTTGAATTTTCATGTACAGAGCACAGTACCTCCACCGCCTCCATTGCCACCTCCTCCAGAACAGGGTGATCCAAGTGAAACTCGTCCATTCATGGATCCATATGGCCGTGCCAAGACTGTTCGGATAGGTAAATGGCGATGGCCACCACCTAAAGATCAAGATACGACAGATGCATCATTTTTACAATTTAAATTGAAACAGCAACGAAGAAAACATTCACAAGTAAGTAAAGTATTTTTTTTTGTTTTTAATGTTTCATTTTTATAGAAAGGTGTATTACTTACTTTTCAATGCTAGTTAATATATTTGGCGAATTTTATACTTGAGTTTTGATCAAATTCAAACACGTTTTTGAGGCCAACGTTTCGGCTTATATGTAAACCATCATCAGGGCTACAATATATATATATTTTTTTTTTTTTTTACAAAATTAAGGCAGTTACCTAAATTAAAATTTTATAAAACCTCAAATAAAAACCTAAAAAATTGTGTTTTTGTTTTAATCCAATGCCTCGTCATTGGTCTTATCTGCCATTGACGTCTCACAGCCCAGTTTAGTGTGGCTAATTCTGAAGAGAATATCCTGTTCTGGCCATTTTTCATTGAAACAGCAACGGTAGTCCATGGTGCCATCCGGCACAATATGCAGATAGGGAATCTACTACACCAAACTTGAGATCTGTTTGTTCAGATACAAGCCACTTTCTGAAACATGCTACAGCCTAGACAGATCACCTGAAAGTCTGCTTTGAGGGCAACACAATGTAGCCTAGCGCTTAGGCACGGAATGTCCCCTTCCTTCAAGTTTCTTCTTGCATATTCTTAATGGACTCATTAGCCATTCGTTTGGCAGTATGGAGTGAGATTGGCCTATCAGGGTGCTGCCTTCTTTTGTAAGTTTGTTAGCTGACTCATTGCCGGGTATACACCATAATGGCTCGGGGATCCATTGCATCACCAAGTCTGTGCCTTGATGGATAGCCCCGGCTAGGTCCTTGCATTACTCCACGAATCTATACCACTACTCCAAGAATCTATCTATCAATAACCCAACATTTTTTTTCATTTGACAACTGTTTTTCTTATTTATTACATCCTATTTCTTAAACACCTTCTTAACAATTATGTGTGATTATTGTTAAGTGACTTTATATAATTACATTACATCTTTTTATGAATGTTGTTAGAATTCGCCCAGAGGAAAACAAAATAAATTTTCCAAAAAATCTTGACTGAAAAAAAGAAGAGTTTTTTTAATTTAATAACCACAGTCCCCATCCTTTGCGTCTGAAGATTAAAATCGGTTGGACAATAAGGAAAAACATGATTCTAAACAAATTTTGTTTAAAAAAACTAAAATTTGCCAATAATTTTTTGTTAAAATTTCAAAACATAATAATATTAATAAAATTCATTAAACATTTTTATATTATGATATATATATTTAACATAAGAGTTCATATTCTAATAAAAAAGCTACATGCAAACCATTATGAATAATTGATGTACTAAGCGTGCGGAACATGTTCATGTAGTGCTACATTAATGATTGTATTTCATTTCTGATTACATACCAGAACAATTTACTTTGCAATAACTCTTGCCTGCACTTCTCCATGATTGTAGAAAGATAAAAACTGTTCTTATTTATTATTTATTTAGTAGTCTATTTAATTTTTATATATATAAATATTTTTTTTTAAGGACATAAATGAAAGTAATGAAGGCGTAGAATGGGAAGAATTTGAAATGAACGAGACTACCCCAATCAACAAACCAAAAACAGTTGAATCAGCACCAAAGTCTAAAACCAATTCATTTAAGTAAGTAATTTTTTATTTTTTATCATTTTGCTGTTATTTCTCTTAATAGTTACAGTTACAAATAATTTTTTTTAAAATTCGTATCTTTTCTTTGCTTATCCTTTTAAAAAATTACCGGCTAATCCATAGCTCTATTTAAGCTATTAAATAATATGAAAAATTCAAGGATTGCAGAATTATATTCAATATCTTTCTTGGGATCCAATGGCACGTTTACAAATCTAAATCAGCTTGTGAATCTTTTATTTATTTCGCCATTTTTCTCCTTATTGCGTCAATTGGAAAAATTCTCCAAATTCATAACTAATCCCAGGTTTACTCATTTTAATTACTTTTTCTCATTCCTTTTGCGACCTTAAACACCCGTACCACCTACTTCAGTATAAAGACACATGTTAATTTATAGTTAAATGTCTCAGTTAATGTGTGCGTATAAAAAGAAAAATTGATATAATGTTCTTACCAAGAGGATAGCCACCTAAGGTAGAAATTAAGGCTAGATGAGATTAAATTGGGAAGGACCATGCCTCATTCCACTGCAATCTTCATTGAGAGGCCTATTATGGATCCCCTAGGTTTACAGTATATCCCCCAGCTTTGCCCTCTTAATCATGCCTAGCAAAGCAGCAAGAGGCTCCGTCATGAAGCTCGTGGCTTCGGGATTGCTAGTCCCCAGTTGAAGAAACCTTGTCCTCGCCAGGCAGGCACACTCACAAAGGATGTTTCCTTCTCGGTCTCGCAGAAACGGCAAAACGCGTTGTCTGCAAGTAGTAAGTGGTGCATCTGCCTATTCAGTCTGCAGTGCCCTGTAAGTAGACCCACTATTAGCCTTATATCCCTTCGACTATGGCTCAGTAGATCCCTGATGAATGTAGGTAAATGTCTTTTAACAAAGAATTTAGCCTGCCTCTGCCTGGCGAACTTCCCACCAACGCAGACGCTGGTCTCCTATCCATTCCTTAATAGAAGTGTGAATCAGGGGCAACCCGCAGAAGGACTCGGGGCCTATAAAGGTATCCTTCGAGCCTCCCTCACCAGGGCATCCGCTCTTTCGTTGCCAAGGAACCTCGTATGACCCAGCACCCAGGTGTGTGTCAGCTTGTTCCGAGCACCACCTCAAAAAAATTAAGGCTAGCCTAAGGAAATATCACACAAACTGAGCTGGTAGTGCTATAGCTCTGTGCTAAGGAGATTTTAATTGCAAGAATTACTGGGGAGTAAAATGACCATATACTCCGATATCCAGGCTGCTTTCAAGGCACTTACCTCCACAAAATAGTCTCGCGACTGGTGTGAGGTTGACTAACTGCCTAACTGAAGTGGGCGATCGGAATACCAGCCTTAACCTTAGCGGCAGACTTAAGTAAACCCATCAAAATTCCTAGCCTTTTACTTTTTTTATTAGGAAATAAATGATAGTGGTTTAGCTTAATCATTTTTTTTTATTGATTCTGATATTTTACGAAATTGTTTTTTGATTGATTTCTTTTATAATTTGAATTAATATACTTATAATTATATAATATAGTGTAAATTATTTCTGATATCTTTAATTTTAGTCCAAGATTTTGAGTGTGATGTTTGTCATAACCATAATTTTGTAACATGCACTCTATTTTGTCAGAAATATTGAATAATGGCTTTCACATTACTTGAATAATGTGGCTAGTTTGTTAGAGTTTAGAGCAGACCTGGGTAGACTTTTATAACAAAAGCCTATTTATAAATTTTGAGAAATTTCGCCGCCCACCATCTTTATATTTTTCTTGTATAATAACAGTTTTTAATGTTTAAGAAGTTAAAGCTCTACAAAGATACAATTAAAATTATACTGACTATTTTTAGCTGAAAACAGTAAAAGCTAGTACATTACTGTAGGTAAAGACCGGAAGTAAGCTTAGAATTAGTTATACACGTCCTTTATTAATGTACGAACCAATTGTAGATAGATGATAGTAACTTCCTGTAAAGCCATCACTATAGAGAGAGAGAAAAAAATTTGCAATTGAATGATTTTTCTATATTCAACATCACTCCCTTCCTGTTAATTCATATTAATTATAGAGAGACACGCTTTACACCGCCGCATCCCTTTTGTATTTATTTTTTATTGATCCAACAGTTAAGTGACATAGTATTAAGTTAATACAGTTGTAAAGTGGTAATGTAGACGTTTTTTGGTGTGACACCGATCCTTCATTATTGTGATTAGAAATGATGAATGCATTTATGGAGTGGATTAAAAAAGAACTTTTACAAGATGCAGCAGATTTTAAATTTGCTACGGAAGCTCTTTGGGAAGAGATTGAGATCAATGAGTAACATATGTTGTTTTTATATTGTCAAAATATTTATAATAATACACTGGCAGCGGATATAAGTTGAAATTAAGTATATTTTTCTATCAAAAGATAGATATAATGATAAAATTGTAACAATGCTCTTTTTTGTTTAGAACTATGGAAGCAATTGGACAGAAAGCATCACCTGGAAGTGTTGGAAAGTTGAGAATCAGCAATGAGATGAAACATAAATTGGAAATGGTAACTGCTAATCATAGTTTGCGATCAACAAGTTCACGAGCTCCACCTTTGCCATTGCCTAACATGAATCCACCGGCTAAGTTGGATTCTGACAGAAGGAATTTGTTGCAGCATCAACTGGGTATGATTATCTTATGTTCATTTTACTAACTGATAAGTGTTTTATTAAAAAGAAAAGAATGGTTATTAATTGAAAATAGAATAGAAATATTGTTAATAAAAAGAATAAAAGCATATTTATAAAATGTAACATTGAAAATTACAAAAACAATACTGACAAGTTGCTCCAGTCGGTCGAGCCCAATCATTATCTGTATATGATAATCATATAATGATATGTAATAAAATATTGAAATAAACTTCAATAAGAACTAATTATACTGTTAAATTAAAACTAAAAAAATGGAATACATTTTTGAAATAAACAAAAATTCACAAAGTAATAATTGTAATACATAAAAATAAAATAAAACTTTTAAAAATTAAAACTAACATTACTTGAATAAGTGGCTAGTTGGTTAGAGTTTAGCGCGCAGGCCTGGGTAGACTTTTGCAACAAAGGGTATTGTAAATTGTAATAGTTTACAGTTTAATAATAAATTATATATAATATGAACAACTACAATAATATTGATAAAATATGAACCGAAGCATAAATTATCAAAAATTCAAAATAAAAAAAAAAAGAAGTTTCCTTCAAACTTGGAATTATAACTAAATATTTATTTGACCTTAATATTATACAGTTCGGAGATCTAATACCCTTGGGAGGTTACTGAGAATTGGCAGTAAGAAAAAGTCGTATAAATATTTTTAAACCAGAAGTTTTTTTCCCCCAAAAATGTCAGCAATTATGTATTTATACGATCTCTTAATCCCACAATAAGAAGTTAAGTCATATTTTCGAAATTAATTTTTCATAAATGCAATTTTGGGGTAAGTTGAGGGTAGACATTTTTTTTTGTTTTAAAGATTTCTCTCTACCCACTCACTTTCCTAAAAGGCAGATTTTTCTGCAAAAACTGATTTTTTGGTGTTCTGGGAGAATAATGACTAGGTTTCTCTTCTAAGTTCTATTTCAAAATACTCTTAAGAGATCTATCTTATTTCTTATATCTTTCAAAAAATATAACTGTATATTATAAAATATAATTATATATACTAAACCCCTGGACGCGCTCTCCCGGCACAATAAATTCGGACTGGTTTGGGTGCCGGAACACCAGAGGATAAAAGGTCATGAACTAGCAGACAAACTGGCAAGAATGTACCGATCACCCCTTTCTGTGAACCGGAACCTGTTCTGGGGATAGCCAAAAGTATGGCGAGGGCGTCTCTGAGAGAATGGGCTCGGAGAGAACATAATCATCACAGGAGGCTAAATACTGGGGCAAAACACAGCAAAAGGGTTATGCTAGAGCTGTGTAAAAGGAAGAACCACAGAGACACTGGGTCTAAGCAGGTATCAGATTTGTCTGATAACAGGCCTGTTTACAGAGCATGCTAGGTTCAAGTGACATCTACAACCAGGTGGGATTATTAGATTCGGATCCCTTGTGTAGGCTGTGTCAAGAGGAGGAGGAGACGGCCTCTCACTTGTTGTTCGATTGTGTCGCAATCAGCCGAGTGAGGTTCGAGATCTTCGGCACTCTGAGACCGGAGGAAACTTCAAGAAGGACTGGTGGGAAAGGTCCTGGACCTCATAAAGAAGGGCGGATTCCTCTACTAGACATTAAGGGGTTGGCACAATAAGCCTCAGTGGGCAGACTATAGTGCCTGGGTTAGAGTCCCCCCTCCCCGGTGTCATTCTATTCTATGCTGTTCTATACTAAACCAATAGGTTAAGTTGAAATATATGACTTCTAATATATATATATTAATGGAGTTTGACAAACATTATTATATATATATAATGTTTAATGACAATTATTATATATATATATAATGTTTGTCAAACTCCATAAATCAGAAGTAAAACTTCACCGAATAGCCTCTTTCAGTTTTTCGCGATATTCTCCAAAATGAGTCCATCATCGTTTTTCATAAACTATTATGATATCTACATACAATAGATTAGTTTAAATTAGATTCTGAGCTGATTCTGCTTCTTCTGAGATTAGATTAGAGCAATTTTGGCCTTATTTTTACTACCGTTTAAATGGTAATTCCATGTCAGTTTTTGGTCAAAATTGACAACTAAATATCTGGGTTCTATGGCAAAGGGGACTCTCACTCCTCCCAAAACTTGTAAGGCTCTTTCGGTGTGAAGAGAATCATTAATTAGTTTTAATGGAGACCCCCTCGATGAATCCATTTAAACGAGTGATCCATAATATTTAGAGCTCTTTGTGTGTGCCCCGAAGCAATATCTGCAAAAGGCCTTCTCAACAACGCAAGGTCATCAGCGAAGCCTAGGCAATCAAAGTTTTCCGCAGTTAATTTGGCCAGAAGATCATCAGTTAGAATAAGATGCCTCCCTCTAACTAAAGTGCACTTCAGTGCCATGAATGTTTCTATATTTATAATTATATAAATATATAAGTTTCTACACTGGAAGCTTTGTGAAAATTAGAAATTTGGCGGGGGAAAATTTGGTTAAAAAAAAAAACCTATTCTTTAAATCTGTGACGTTAAATTTCAAATGTTATTTGGGTATGTTCAATTGGATTAACCGCTGTCTAGTGGATTAAAATGTAATCACTTCAATTATTACCTACCTTAGATAGGTACATTTGTTCCTATCGTTATTTATTTATGGGCAAATGAGTATACTTTCCACAAGTTTTTATTTTTCAATTTATATAAAAGAGAAATGTTTTTTTTTTAATCCAAGTACTTTTTCTAGCTGGACGTTGGGGTAGTATAGACAGTGTTGATACCAGGACAACGACTAAAGAAGAACGAAATGAAGTGCCTACAAATAATATTAGAGGACCGGTAAGTTGTTTTTTATTTTTATTTTTTGTCATGACCTTTATTATGTAATCATACTGAGTTGTGAGTGTGGTGTGTGTGTGTAGTGGCTGATATTATGCTCATATTTTTTTTTTTTTTAAATGTGAGAGATAAATATGGAAATTAATGAATGTGATATACAGGTTGACAAAGCAGCACCAAATTGGAGACCCCCACCTCCACCGGTAGCTCCCCACCCGCTCACTCCATCCAGAACCAGCAGTCTGTATGGACACAGGTCAGTGATAGTGTAGTTACCTCAGCCAATAGTATCAATTTCTACAAAACTATATCTCACATTCTCTTCAGCGCCCTTCTTTTTTTTTTTTTTTTTTTCACTTGCTGTAGAAATCTGTAGTTATTTTTAAAATAATTTCATTTGTTTTCTTCAAAACTCAACCTAAATAATTAATAAAAATAATGAGGTAATAACTTATATAACATACATAATTATTTTGTTTTTATATCGCAACTTTTATTATCCCATTTTATACTCACATAATTATTTAGGACTATAGTAATCGAAGGTTTTTTTTTAATTTTTATTTTATTTCATTTGTTTTATAATTTGTCAACCATAAATTTATTTGTATTATATCATACGTAATGCTAACATAATATTAAGATGTTTTAATCTTTTGTATTACAGTAGAAAATTCACGTGAATTCAGGAAATAACTTGGTTTGGGACTTCCTGGTTCTGAAAAAAAATTAAAAAAAAAATTCTTTCTTCTATTTGCTGTAAACGGAAAAATCATTATGATCTTGACAAATTTTTTTAAAATTGAATTTTCACCGAAAATAATTGTTTCTAGATTCCACGGTATAAGCAATTTTTTTTAAAGCTACTTTCACTTTTTTCTTTCGTTTTGAGGGTGTGCGTTTAGGGAAAAAAAATATAAATAAATCATAGGAAGCACGCTTTTTGATAGTACAGGTATTCCAAAAGAAGGTTATTGCACAATACCAGTGTTTACCAGTACCAATCTGTGGGGATTATGGGTAATTAAAAATTTAAAAATTACGATTTTTAAGCAAATTTGTCGAGCAGGACTAAGAGACATACTAAGAGCAAATCGGTTTGACATTACTTTTTTTTCTTTGTTCTTCTTCTTCTTCATTAATAAGAATTTATTCTCTTGCTTATGAACATCATAAACTCAGAAAGGAAAAATAAAAAAAACAAACTTAACATTTCATTATTTTTCACCCGAGGATAGGTGAAAATCCTTGAACCGGAAGTTAGTCTTTCCTGATATTTTTTTTCCTTCAATTTCTCGCCAATTTTCAAAAAAATTCGTCTTATAATATTAATTACAAATATTCTGGGAAATTTTTTTTCTGGAAAAAAATTGATTTTCAGTAATCCTTAAATTTTGGTGGATTAATCCTAGAAAATCTTAATTGATTAAATAATTATGATAACATAGTCTAGAAAACAATGTAAAGTCTTTATAATAATCCTAATGACAAGTGAATGCTTGAATGCCGGTTATGGTTATGGTTATAAAATGAAGCAGGTTAACATGGAGAAAACAAATGGATGGGTTTTTATGGATTTTGGAATGATGTAACTTAGATTTAATCATAACCAGCCACTTTACAATTTTGATATACGGAATCCATCATCTATAATAAATATTCAAGTACAAGTAAACGTTTAATAAAGATTCTCCAAGTTAAAACAAACAAAAAAAATTCTCAGAATTGTAATAACAGAAAGTCGTGAAAGGCTTTCCCATCAGATTGTTTTCTACTTAGGACATCTTACATATCATATATTTCCCGGAGATTAGAAAAAAATCATTTCTGAAATTCTAACACCATCATTATATTTCATTTTTGTTTTTGAATTATTTTTTTTTTTGCAACGATTTTCTTTAAACTTGGCAGTGATTACATATATCATATAAAATCACTTTTTAAAAAAACTATTTTAATGGTTTTTGGATCTATACTTTGGCTCTAAGCTACCATTTACATTAATTAGCTAAAAAAATAATAAAAGTCCAATTAAATATTTTAAGTTTGAAGAAAACTTATTGGACAATTGAATTTTTTTTTTTTTTTTAGTTTTGCAATAAGAAAAAGTTATATTTATATGAGTATTTTCAAAACGATTAATTATTGATTAATTTTTGTTTTACAGTACATCAGCACCACCAGCGCCAATTGAACCAATCAGAAGAGAAATCTATACGGCAGAACAACAGAATATGTTCAATAATCATCAACATAATACTACACAACATTCAGATCAAATTGAAAGTAAGCTATTAAAATTTTATTTCAATTATTTAATAGAAATTAATAATAATTATTTTAATTATTCCATCATTAGTAAAATTATATGACAAAAAAAAAGTTTCTAATGATTTTGAGCGAATGAATACGAAGCATTCATTATAATTTCATAATCATTTCATAAAATAACTTTCAAATACTTCAAAAACAATAATTCAGTCATATTACGGTTTATGCGGCTTTTAAAAACTTGCAGATTATTGATTTCCATCTAAATAAATATTTATAACATTTAGTTTTCAAACAAAACTAGCGATTTGTTTCATAATTATTTCCGAATTGTCTTATGAGTAAAAAAAAAAAAAAGAACATGTTAATAACAATGCAAAATAAACAATCAAAAAAAAGTAATAATGATACTTCCTGATCTCATAATTCTCATTTTTAATTAATTTTTACTTTCTTTTTTTTTTTTTGTTGTAGATATTAATATTATATTGGTTAAATTTTCTAAATTGAGTTTTGCAGTAGTTGTTTGCTATTCTAAGTAAAATCAAAATCGATTTATGATTCGATCGATGTCGATGATTTATTGATTCGATCGAAATCGATTAGTAGGAAGTATTTACTGATTTTTTTTTTTTCAGTTTTTCTTTATTACAAAGCGTTTCTTAGATAACAGCTACAACAATTTTTTTTAAAACTTTCAATAATTACTATTCACATAAAGATCTACACTTTTATTTGAATCATTTTTTCTGGGAAAAAGTTGATTTAAGGTTATAAAGTTGCTATGAACTTGGAGTTCATCTCAGCAAGCTTCAGTTACTTAATCATCTTTCTATAAATATATCTATTCTGATGATTATTAGAATATATTGTCCAAAACTTAGCTATGAAAATAATTTTGTTTTTTCTTTGTCTTCAAAGAATTTTTATCGATAATCATAACAACCAATAAATTCTTTTTATCTTACTTCAAAACAAAAGTAGAGTGAATTTTTTTGTTTTTGTTTTTTATGCCGTGGCAAAGAGAAATCCATCTTTCCTACTGAAATTTCAAAAATAAAATACAACATAAATAATTAAGGAAACTTATATGAAATTTATTTTTATTTAATATACTTGTTTGTTGTTTTTTATTATTTAGTTTCCTTAGACCATCAGTTATATAATTATGCAGTTTAAAAAAAGTAAAAGCAAAATCTAACTGCACCATCTTCACCAATATCCCTATATGATTAAAAATAAATAAATAAAAATATGACATCCTAAATTTTTTTTTTTTTTTTTTATGAATATCTCTAATTGAAACAATAAAGTTGATTTTTGAATTTTTATTTTTTTTCAGTAATGCTATTATGAACCAATTTTTTTACATTGTATGAAGTTATCTTTAGAAAAACCGGCTATTAACAAGGTCAAATGCATTTGACACCAAATCTCGTTGTTAAATTCGAAAGTTACAAAATAATGTAAACGAAAAATAGTTGGTTTATTTATTTATATTTTTTTAAATATTAAAAGTGGGCGAACTACTTATTGCTTAATGATATTTGCAAGTAATATTCAATATTGTTATTGTTTCCTTTACAAAGAATATATAAAATTTTATAGAAATCTCATTCTGAAATGAAAATTATTTTTTTTAAACTATTAAACAAATTGAAAGTAAAATTCCTTAATTCTTTTATTTTTATTCCTGTGTTATAGTTTTGCAATAATTCATACTTTACTAGTCGTAAATCTGGTTCATATTTTCCTCCTTCCATGATTATTAAAAAAAAAAAAAAAAAAAAAAAAAAAAAAAAAAAAAAAAAAAAAAAAAAAAAAAAAAAACACCTTCTCTTATTTCCATGTATGTGCTCATATTATTTCAAAAAACCGGATGTCTAATATTTCAATATGAGCTTGTAACCTTTCTTTATATTATTAATTATTTCTTCTTTTTTTTTTCTTTACTTTCACTACCAACAAATATGTCTGGTAAGGATTGATTATTATGTCAGTTCATTATGACATTGTGTTCATGTGTGATATTTTATTTATATTTATTTAGTTGAAGAAAGTGGGGAATTCTTAAATGGTGTTGTGGATCCATTACCTGTACTGCCAACACCTCCAGAAATAAATACAAATACAAAATTACATCCACCTAGTTCCGCTGCATATTTTACATATAACAGAGTTGTATGGAAGTTGAATGTCCGTAAAGAGGTTTGTTTACCATATTTTTAATTAATAAATAAATAATGCATAATATCGAAATTAAGCTTCTTTTTTTTTTTTTAATTTATAAATACAGGTATTTACACCAAAAGAGACTGTATCAAATCCATTAGTACTTCATCTAGTCTATTGTCAAGTTGTTAAAGACTGTTTAACTAAACAAACACCAAGAATCAGTAAGGATGAGCGTGCAGATATGTTACAGGTGTGTGTTATTATTTTTTTTTAATACTAGCAGAAATATATAAAAAAAAAACTACTCTCTCTTCTCGAGGATCCACACACAGATAAGCCGGTCTATGTTAATATATTACAATTTGAAAATGTGGGTGGGTCCGCAATGGTGGGTAACATCCGGTATTTTATCCGTCGTAGCATGCATATTGGTTTTGTTCCTGACCGTTTTCGGATTTACATCCATCGTCAGAGCAAATTCACCAAGTTCGTATAGAGAATTCACTTCAACGTTTTCGTATACATATTTCATATAAACAAAAAAATTTTACTATATTAATTTTCAAGAAATATTTTTTTCTTTTATTATTGAACAATATTTTTATATTATATATACCGGAATTGTTTAATTTGTTAGTCATTGACAAGATGTCTCTGTAATTGTTGATAGTCCAATTTCGCAACATTTGTACAGTTTTGGCAAAAGGAGTCAACGATTTTTCCTTAAATTTGGAATATAAACTTCCCGTTTAGTTATGCTTATCACTTTTATTTGAAATATTTTTTTAGGCTTACTTTGCCGTTTTATAATGCACATTATATAAGGCAGTTACATTTTTATTCATTATTAAGAACAACTGAATTTTAAAGTGAATTTATAAAAAACTTTGAATATGGTTTGTGATTTGAATTGCAGAAAATGAAAGCCCTTAAAGTTTTTTTTTTTTAACCCTTCAACAAATTGAGGGCGGTAGCATTATACTTATCATTCAATTTATCCTTGTTTCTCTGCTTATTCTAACTCTCATTTCAATAATATATCTTATCATTATTACTGGCCAAACATTCGAACGATCATCTAAATCAGTTTAAACAATTTTTGAACCATTTTGTTCTGCATTTTTATCTTAAAACAAATTAGAAGTGTTACTTTCAATTCACTGTACCTCTGCTCGAATCATTTTTTTATATGCATTTTTTTTCCTAAGTTAGACCTAATTAGAGGTGTTTTTTAAAAGAAGTGGCTGTAAAACAAATCTACTGCAATCTAAAATTGTGGCTTCCCTGGGATATTAGTGTTTATAATGAATTTTGTGGACTGTAAAGTATATCTTCTTCCCGCTACTCCCTTTCCCATCACTGGTACCCGAGTGTCTTTAAGGGCCGTTCCTACCCTTTCGTATTACCAGTCCTCACATGCGAGCAGAAAGGATGTAGCGCAAGGCCTCACTGTGGCAGAACTGCCCACCCGGACACGGACACTCACCTGCTTGGCCTCCGAGGGACGGGTTGAGTTCTATGCTTTACCAGCGCGTGGAAGTCAACTGTGGTTGGCCGCCACTGCCGGATCGTAGAGAAGGCTGCTTTAGCTCCGGTGGACCGCACCTCCTAGCGTAGGGCACTTCCATCGTCAATGCGATAGCAAGAGTACCTACACTGTAAAGTGTATGAATGAATTACTTATATGATTGTAGGATGAGATGGTAGGAAGTGTCAGTGTAAGTGCTATTCGTCTTGTTAGGCAGGAATATCCTAGAATGGCTTCAGATCCGCGGAGAAGTGACTAATCCAATCCAGTTGTTTACACAATGAAAAGGCCGAAACTTTTTCAAATTTCTTTTTTATTCTATTTCAGTTATTGGAAAAATATGGTGTAACTTTAACAAATTATCAGACGGGACAGCATAAAGCAAATGCAAAAAGAGCAGTTGTTGATATGGCTAGACATTGGTTAACCTATTTTGCCAGAATATTCCCACTTTCAGTAAGTTTACTTTTAATATTATTATTTTTATCTAGCTATTTTTAATTATTGAATAAAATTGAATAATATTGTATTTATATTTTTGTAGGGCGGACATACATTTCCAGAGGCACAATTGGTAGCTGTTAGCCATGTAGCACTAAGGCTGGCTAAACTAGATACAAATTACCTTAAAGTTATACATAGTATTAAGTAAGTTATGTTTTAGTAATTAAGTTTTTTTTTGTCTTGGTTTATTTAAACATTATAAAACTCTGAATAAATATAAAAAATCTTGGGGATAACTTCAATATTCTTTTCAAATATATTTAATAATTTTGTTTAATGAAAACGTCAAGTTATGATGAAGTAAAAAATATGCTAAAATTCATGTGAAAAACATTATAACGATGTATGCACACAGGAACTATGCTTTGTAGTTAAAATACAGGTCATAGCTGGTAAATGCTATTAGTCATAATTCATACATGAACGTACGTTTCTTTGCTCTTTACTAAATTATACAAAGCGTTTTTATTCATCAAACAATTATAAGTACATACTTTTTCATAATACTATCATTTTATTATGTTTTTTTTTGTTTTTTTTTTTAAGATTAAATGAAATAGCTGATACAAGTTTAAGTAAAGGAGGCGGGTCTTTACATATAGTATTGAGTTCTGGAGAAAGATTCCCACTTTATACGAATAGAGCAAAACAATTGCAATTACTTATTAATAATTTTGTACGAGAAGCAGCTGGAACAGCAAATACCACAATAAATAGGGAATTACATCAAGCTAGAATGATTGTAAGTTACGGTTATCTAATAATAATGACTTAAAATTTCGGATTATTTATGAATTTTATAAACATCTTGACTTATCTATGAATTTTATCTGTCATAGCATGGCTTCATTTATTTATTTATTTATTTATTTATTTATTTTTTGTTTTGACCGGTTTCGGTTTGTCATCCATCGTCAGGCTAAATTCGTTTAGGAACCTAACTTCAACTGATAGAAAATTTCAAAAATTAATGATTGGCATTTTATCATTTACTTTTCCCCTGTAAATGATAATTCCTCTCCTAAAAAATATTAAGGGAATTCTCTCTCTCTCACCCACGCGCGCGCACACACACACACACACACACATCCTTTGCTGCGAGAGAATCAAAATTTTTAGAAAACTCAAGCGCCATTCCATTCCATTATGCTAACTCAATGGGATCCACAATGCTAAACTACATCGGATGTGTAGGTTTTGTTTGTTCGTCCCAGTTTCACTGCATTTCGTTGCATAATAACTATACTTATATAACCATATTGTTTGTTGTTTTTTTCTCGTCTCATTTTTCTATCGGAATTTTATTAAGGGCTCTGGTGTAGCTGCCTGCAATCTTAGGTTTTCCTGTAAACTGCCATGGATTTACTAATTATATCCTACTAAAGGGCATTAAATATCTTGCCAAAACTTCGAATTAAAAAAAAATTGAATAATAGAAATGTAACTTTACTAAATAATGGTTTCAGTTTCTCGAAATAGATACTATGACTAAAAGACAAGTATTACACTAAATTCTTTTGAAATAAAGACACATATAAAAGAAAAATGATAAATTTTATAAACTAAAAAAATAATAATAAAAATAATAAATATTTAAACTCATTAATTAATAATAAAACACTGCATTAAGGTACTTAATAAATTATTAATATGTATTAAACAGGAGGAACGTAGCAAAGCATTAGACCATAAAGGTTGGCAGCAAGATATGAGAGTCATTACCCCATCCGTTCCGTTCAACAATCATCAACCAGTTGTAAGAATTTTTTTTTTTTTTCAATCTTTATTATTATTATTATAATTTATTTAATATATATTCTGTTATTTAATTGCCTGTGATTAATTAATAATTATAGGTTGCTGACGATGGCAAGCATTCATTACTTCAATTTGCTATGCATCATTTCAGGAAAAGTCCAGAAAAGTAAGTGATGTTTACGAAATTTTAAACTGCAGTTTTTCTCTAAAACAATTAGTAGATACTGTAATAAAATAAATTGCAGACATTTTTTTCCCAACAAACAAAGAATTTCTCATTACTTCCAATTTTTTTTTTAAATACCCTTTGGAATAAGGCAGTCAAATTAATAATGTACATTCATAAATTTTTCCAACATGATATTTTTTAAATTGAACATAGTTCCAAATAAAACACATTCAATCCAAACATATTTTGGTTAAGATGATATTTTGTACAATGATATTAAGAAAACAAAGCTAGATGTTTCGTAATTTGTAATAACTTATTCCTAGATGAGTTGTGTGTCAAAAATTTCCTTCCGAAGCCTCCCTCTTCAGCGTAGTATATCTGACGTAGGAAATACACTATAAAAAGAAAAGCGCTGAATATTTTCGCCCATCTTTCTTTAAAGTAAAAACTTTATTAGTATAACCAATTTGTTGCTGTGATTCACATTATATCATTACACCTTGCTTTTAGAAAACTTGGTGTCGTTATACATTTTTAAGGGAAACAAATCTATAAAAAAAAAATAATAATAATCTCGAAAAAGAATAATTCACTGCACTCACTAAATTCTTTAAGTTAAAGAATCCAGCTTCATTAATCCTTCGTAATTTTGTTTTTATCGCCCCCTTCACTTTTGGTGCGATCGCTGTTTTATGTAAATTAACTTATTTTTTTCAGATTTGAAATGCTTAAAACACCAGATGGAAATATCACTGGCTCTTTAAAAGTTGTACAAGGGCATAAAAAAGGAAGTGATTGGACATGGAAAGAACAAGTAGATCTAGTGAAATATACAAATACCCCTATAACAGAATCACTGCTTAAATTAGGTCCAGATCTAAATCAATTGGCTATTGAATGTTTCGAATGTGCTATGAGATACATGGGTGATCTTCCAACAACGCCAGATCTAACAGAAGTTAAATGTGTTTACACAATATTAATGGTATATATTTGTGTTTTTTAGTGATTGATTTTTCGCTTAGAAATTTATTTAAATTAATAGATAGAATTAATAATTATAAATTTTGTTATCTGGTCAAAATAATGATATTGAAATTAATTTATTAATTCTAGCATTGCCATAAACATATCCCATTAAGAGATGAAGTTTATTGTCAGTTGATGAAACAAACAACATCTAATAAACGAGATTCAGCGCAAAGAGGATGGCGATTATTATCAATTGTTGCTGCATATTTCACCTGTTCAGATACCCTTAAACCTTATCTTATTAAATACCTTGAAACTGCTGCTTATGATAAGAGGAGAGCATATCATGGTAAGTCTTTAAAAAAAAAAAAAATTAAAAAACCCTTTTTTTCTGTGTTTATATTAATTGAAAGAATTGTGTTTAAATATATTACTAATTAACAGGCACAGCAAGTGTCTGTCTGCAAAATTTAAGGAAAACTTTGAGATATGGCGGAAGAAAGAATGTACCTAGTGTTGAAGAAGTGACTGCCGTCAGCGCTGGTAGAAATTCCAAAAGACAAATGTACAGGCTACCTGGAGGTAGTGAAACTGTAAGTAGTTGTTGTGGTCGATTCCGCAGAGCTAGAAAGCATCAGAGATATTTTCCGTGATAGCCTGCTTGTTTTTGTGGTCATCGACCGTTCGGGTGTTTGCCCCTTATCAGGATGTTTTGTGAAAACAGTGTGCTAATATGGACTTGCACAGAGCAAATTCAGTTTATACACTCACGGAAAATATCTCTGAAACTAGTGGTTCCTTGTTATTAGAGTAAATTTTAGTATATATATCGCCGAAGCGAGGTAAAGGCGGGTAATAGTAATGGGAGCGGTTAACGGCGTTATTCGCCGCTATTCGAATAGCTCTAGACAGAAGGAAACTGGTCTGTCAGAAGCGGGAGCATGATTGCCGGAGTAAGACTGGGGGAGATCTGTGTCCTTGAGTATATGGCCACGTCTTTCAGTCTGAGGTCATTGGTATTATTGAATGCAGCTGCCTTGCGGGGCAGTGGCAGGGAGAGATTAAAGAGGTGCGGAAACTCTCTGATAATCAGGTCGCTTTGAGCAAGCCGTGTTTGAGTTGGAAATTGGTGGGATAATGTAGAAGAAGGCTTAATACCTTAGCTCGGAGGGACATGCGGGAATAGAGAGCAATGAGAGGGCCGATCGGCTGGCTAGGGGGAGGGATCCTCCTTACCTTTTTGTGGTCCCGAGCCAGTCCTTGCCGTCACTAAGAGGTTTTGTGATAGTCAGATTAGACTTTGGGAGGCGAGAGTTTTGGAGAAATGCTGGTAGGACACGCAGGGGTGGCTCCAGGCTAAAAGATTTATCAAAGGGACTAAGCAGGGGATTTCAGAGGGATCTCCTGTCCCTTAGTAGGATAGGTCTGAGGACCTTGGTGGGTGTAATGACTGGGCACACATGGGTGTCTATATTTGCATAATATAGGGAGGACGTCTAGTCCCATATGTCAGAACTGTTTTTTCGCACTTATACTTTGTATTAATTATTTTATTAAACTAAAAAGCTCGTCTTCACTCATCTAATAAGGTGACAGTGAAATTTATGACACAATTTAGTATGTTTAAGTAAAAGTTTGTGAGGTTTAGAATTTTACTTGCATTATACTCAACCTAATTATTTTCAGACACAGATATCGTTGCGAGCAAATATTTTTTCTTTTTTCTGTGATAGCCTACTTCAGTTTGTGTTCATTGACGGGGCGTTTGTCCATAATCAGTAATAAACGGTGTGCGGACCGTTGCTTAGCACAATGCAAACTCAGGACATACACTGGCCTTGACTGTGCTTACTCTGACTTCCGATTGTAGCAGAGGACGGTTATCAGGGGTTGCCTTGTAGCAATTGAAAAACGAAAAAAAAAACAGTTGGTGTTAGCTTGCAAGTTCTTCTTTAAACAGTCTACTGATTAATATCACTAATTTGTTATTTAGGTTGTGCATACAAAATCCACTACAGTGGTGCAAGATGTCGTTCAAGAAATGTGTTCCTTAATTGGTGTAGAAGAACCTCTTGAAATACAAGAATATTCTCTATACTGTATTGTTGAAGGCGATGCATTCACAATGCCTTTAGCAAGAGAAGAATACATTCTTGATGTTACTACAGAATTATACAAAAATCAACAGGTATATTTGCTAAAAGTATTAGTAAGTTATTTTTTTATCCATGATTCTTATTAAGTTTTTTTTAATTTTTTTGTTTCATTTTATCTAGGTATTCTATTTGATATTCTGCCGTTCAGTTTGGCACTTCCCATTACATCTTGAAAATCAACTGTATGTGCAAGTGCTTTTCAATCAAATAGCTCCTGATTATCTTGAAGGGCTTCTTCTAGTGACACCTAATGAACACATTCCACAAGAGACAATCGTATGTGTATTTATTTATTTATTTAGTTTAAAATAAACATTAGATATAATATTTTTCAAAAACAATAAATAATGAATTATTTTCAGTATGAAATGAGCAAATTGGGAGCATTGTTGCATCGAGCTGCTGATATGACACATCCTCCTGGAACTAAAGAGACAAAATTTCTGCTTCCAAAACCAGTTCTAGGATATAGGGAAACCAGGCCAGCTGATTGGGTACAAATGGTGCAACAAGCTTGGACTGCTGGTGTACAAAATATGACTAGTATTGATGCAAAGGCAATGCTTTTGGGTAAAATACTTGTTTTTTATTTTAAAAAAATTTCTATTTTAAAATTATAAATTTTCCTTAATGCTAGAGACCACTCATTTGATTTTAGAAATAATTTTATCGGTGAATTTTCAACAATTATATTAATAAATTATTGATTCAGATAAAACTTTTTCATTAACTTTGTGAACTTTTTTTTGATTTGCAGAATTATTAAGCAAATGGCCACTCTTTGGATCAAGTTTCTTTGCTGTAAAACGAAGCGGTGATCAACAAATTTTAGCACTTAACAGGACTGGTGTACACTTTTTGCATCTTGTTACACATGTAAGTATTATTTTTACTTTTCTCTTACTTCCTAGTAAAGAAGTATTGTCACGTGCCCAATTTTCGGGATAATCGAAGTTTTTCACCGGAAATATCCTGTTTTTAAGGTCCCTTGAGGGTCCAAAAAAGTGGTTTTTTAGCAAATTGTCCTGTGTGTGTGTGTGTGTCCGTGTTGTCCGTGTTTGTTTGTGTGTGTGTGTGTGTGTGTGTGTGTATGTGAACAGCATAGCTCATAAACGAAAAATCGTAGAAAGTTGAAACTTGATATTCCGTTTAGGGTCACCATGGGATCTGACTGTACGTTATCTGTCAAAATTCCTCAACCGGAAGTACCACTTTACTAGTTGGATTTTTTACTTTTTTGCGATTTTCTCAAAAATGGCTCCGACGATTTTCTTTAAACGTCAAACATCAACCACACATACAATGAGCTACAACTTTTATTTGAAACATTTCTCCGAGAAAATGCAATGAAGGGCACTTTTGGGGGGAGGGGGGGTAAAGTTGTGTGCCCAGCTAAATTGCTATCTTTTCAGTTTTATTAAGACATTCTGCCATCTAAGAATGTTAATTAGAATAAATATGTTGTTGAAACTCCGATTTTTTGAAAAAAAAGGAACGTTTAGTTTCCTTTAACAACCCCCTTTACTAAATGATTTTATTCACTTTTTTGCAATTTCTCAAAAAATGGCTCTGACGATTTTTTGAAAACTTGTATATAAACTAACATGCAAAAGATCTACAACTTTTATCTAAAACATTTCTCTGGGTAATTTCTTTTAAGAGCACTTTTAGGGGAGGGGTGGGGTTAGATTTTCATCAAAGTGCTATACTAGTTCATTATACAATTCTTTCATCCAAACATAATTAGTTAGAAATAAATAGATGGCTGAAATTCCGAGTTTCAAGAAAATTAGTAAACCGGAAGCGCGTTTTTGCTGAACAGTTTTTTCAGTTTTCGACGAATTTCATTAAATTGGTACACAAACTATAAAATTTTCAATTATCATTTTGAGAACTGGAGTAAGAGAAAGTTGTGTGAGTGTGTCACACCAGGTTTTTTTAAAAAGAGTTTGGTTTTTTATTGAGTTGAAACGCATTCACTCCCAAAAGTTGTTTAATATATAAAATATTTTCAGAATAAATGTTTACTTTCAAAACAATAGAAAGTAAAGGTTTATACCTTAGGTGTTTTGAAGTAGTTTGTGGAATTGTGTTCGACTTGTTGAACATTACTGTGGTCGGTAAAAGTTGGGCAACTTGTACTCTGGAATACACACGTTCTGACGCCGAGGCGTTATATACACCCGGTGGGCTAACTACACTGAATTAACGTAGATTTATCTGGCCAACCACCAGTTACCAACAACTTGCATCTTTCTTGACACCTTTCAGCTCCTTAGTTTCTATAAAATTAAGTTCTCACAGGAAATACACGTTTTGAGGTTTCCTGAGTTCGGTTTTTACGATTTTTGAATACGATTTTTCTCTATGAAAACACCAACGAATTTCATTATACTTGGTGGGTATACTAACAACAAAATTTGTCAATTATGATGCTGTAACTGAGTAAGGGCAAGTTGTGCACCAGGTTTTTTATTTTTTCATTTTTTCCTAAACATGTAATTCCGAACAAAAACTGTTTCCAAAATTTGCTATGTCCAAAAACACCTGGTTGAAACACTCACATAACTTTCTCTTACTCCAGTTCTCAAAATTATAATTGATAAATTTTATAGTTTGTGTACCAAATTTAATGAAATTCGTCGAAAACTAAAAATAACTGTTCAGTAAAAGCGCACTTTCGGTTTACTAATTTTCTTGAAACTCTGAATTTTGGCCATCTATTTATTTCTAATTAATTTTGTTTGGATGATGGAATTGTATAATCAACTCTAATAGCACTTTAGAGAAAAACATACCCCACCCCTCTCCTAAAAGTTCCCTTAAATGAATTTTCCCAGAGAAATGTTTTAAATAAAAGTTATAGATCATCGTATGTTTACTTGATATATGAAGTTTCAAGAATATCGTTGGAGCCATTTTTTAGAAAACTGCGAAAAAGTGAAAAAAAATCATTTAGTAAAGTGGTAAAGTAAAGGCACTTCCGGTTATCTGATTTTTTCAAACTGGGAATTTCAACAACATATTCAATTCTAATTAACATGATTTAGATGATAGAATTGTCTAATAAACTGAAATAGCACTTTAGATGAAAGCCTAACCCGACCCCTTCCCCATAACTGCCCTTAAACGAATTTTCCCAAAGAAATGTTTCAAATAAAAGTTGTAGCTCTTTGTATGTAGAGTTGATATAATAAGTTTGAAGAAAATCTTGGACCTATTTTTGAGAAAAACGCAGAAAAGTAAAAAAAAACAAACTAATACAGTTGAGGAATTCTGACAGATAACATACTGTCAGATGCCATCGTGATACCTGAACGGAATATCAAATTTCAACTTCCTATGGTTTTTCGTTTTTGAGCTATGCAGTTCACATATATATATATATATATATACACACACACTCAGAACATTTGCTAAAAACCACTTTTTGGACTCAGGGGACCTCATAACTGATATTTCCGGTGATAACTCGATATCGAAAATTTCACACGATTACAATACATCCTTTACTAGGAGTAAGAGAAAGTAATAGATATTAAGGGAGTATTTCTAGGTGGAATTATGAGCCCCTTTCACTTATATATATGTGTCAAGTATAATTTCAGATGAGTCTATTTCGCAAGATCTTTGTGTTGAATCCAGCACGCTATCAATGAACTAATCTTATCTCTATTGTTTGTTGAAGTTTTAACTAACTTTCTGTTACTTCAATAGTCGGTTATTATCTTGGAATTAAGCCTGCAAATTTTGGTTGTACCTGTAAAATTCAAAAGCATCTTGCTAAGTTCCTTCTTCTTGAATAGAATGTATACGGATGTTTTGTATAAAATGAATAAATACATATTAACTTAATTAGACTTTATTTGATATGAACATTAGTTGGCATGGGTTGGCCACTTAGCAGGGCCCACAATCCATATTTACAGTATAGATTTCAATTTTTAATAATACATTTAACAATTTTCTGTTACTTTTAAAACAGTAATTACATACAAACAGATATGATTAACAGCATTAATTATCTATTACAATTTAATGTATATAATAATTATTATATGACGATTGATTTCGAAAATGCCTTTGTTTCAGTGAATCACCAGGTGTTATGGCGCATATTGAAGACTTATGGCGTGCCTATAAAAAGTTTAATATTACGAAAGATATGTATGAAGGGTATGCTGCCATATTTTTGAGTAACTCACTGAAACCTTCCACAAAGACTCTCGACTCAGGCAGCAGAACGTCCCCCAACTACCAATTCTTTAGCGTATAATGTAGGGCTACTTGCAATGGACTGAAGGCCCCGATAATTTAGTAGGTTACAATGCACACAGTATTTGGTTACGCGAAGGGCATAGGAAGATTAAAATGTCGATTCGACAAAAATATTGGGGCAGGTTTAAGTGCGCTGACGACTAGAAAACCTTCGGTCCCCCCAAAAAAGATGATGCTGCAGGTTTCATTTCTGACCGACGCTTTTGTCGACAGACTATTGGCCAACGACAATGTAAAAGGTTACAATGTGGCTATTAATATTCAATAGATAACAGAACCGCAGATTGTACTGAGATTGTACTTTTAAATGAAAGCTTAACGTTATTGTGTAGACAGTATACAAGCTCTAAAGAAAACAGCGAAAAAAATCGCTTAAAAGCTGAGAAAAATGAAAAACTAAATTCAGTAATTCTGCACTTCCAGATTCAAGAATTTGCCCGAAACCTTCTTGTTAGATGCTGTGGTAGTAGCTAGACGGAACTTCAGAATATGTATTACCGGTGAAAAAACTCAAAATTCAAAATATTTGTTACGATATTGTTACTAGGTTTAAGGGAAAGTAAAAAATAGATATTAAGGGGGTATTTCTAGGTGGAATTATGAGTCCCCTTCACTTATATATATGTGCCAAGCATATTTTCATACGAGTCAATTTCGCAAATATGGCAGGATTAATAACTTCCTTTCTTCCTTGTTATCTCAGTAAGTGAAAATGGTCCATATGTCGGCCATGTGTGCCTAAACTTAAAAAAAAAAAATGGAATATGCTGATTGCCACTTAGAGCGATACTTTCTTCAATGAAACTACCTGATCATACACACTGCCGGACCAAGCGAAGGCTCGAAACCAATTAAAATAATAATTTCATAGATACATTTTATTTACATACTTACATAATTATTATATTAATGTATTTACAGTATTTGGTCTCGCTTTGATTAGTTAAATTCCTTTCTTTTTTTTTTAATGTTTGATTTTTGGTTTTCTGTTGAACGCATAAAGCAAATTTTATAAATTATATATTTATAATTTAATATATATTCGATTTATATATATATATATTTTAAATAGATAATAGACTTCTGTTTTATATTAACAACTACTTAGGAATTAAAATATTAAATACTGGATGTTCTGGAAGTATTGTGACGTGTTATTATGCTTCTAAAAATCGTGATGGCTTTAATTAACTTTTTTAAAATACACATCAGTAAAAGCACTGGGACTCTGCGTATTTCGATAAGAGATCATTTGGTGGACATCTAGTTAATTGAAGAGATTCGGTAATTAACATATTGGGAAGCACCGTGTGTGAGTTTAATTAATGATCTGTACTCAATAATATAAATGAGGTCACTAATGCGACATAAAAAGCAAAATTAATACTGGAAATATGTTTTACGCAGCTTTCATGTTTGACACTTCTGAAACAGAAACTTGTCTAGTATCCCCAAGATCCAGACCCGTAGTCCTGACGTGGACCCAGACTGCTGGGGAGCAAATAAGACTGAACTGCTGGGAAAAGGAAATTCTCAGAAAATTGGTTTTGTTACAAGATTAGGAAGAATTGTTTGGGGCAAATTGTGGGTTCTTGTTACGATATGAGATTTTGGTTCTGTGTTAGGCTTTCAATAGATGTATTTATTGCGTGGTTATGGCTGGTTAAGGTTACTTGTTGTTGTTTTGTAGAGGTTGTATTTGTTATGGCTTTGATGTTACTAATTCTTTCTAGATCTGAGGGTTGTTAGGGAGTTGCAAGGGCTTTGTTTTTGTTGTTATTGCTGTTATTATTGTTGATTATTTCATGTTGCATTTTCTCTTTTAGATTGTTGCTGTGCTAGGGATGTTTAATTATATGGTTATACCTTTAGAATGCATGTTTCCGCGCTGTTTCTTAGGTGGAGCAAGGGAAGGAGGGATCTTTCCCTCTCTCCTTTTCTTTTCAAGGTTGACAGCTTCTATGGGCGGATGTGAGCGGAAGAAGGGTGTGACCATGACTGAGATCCTTTTCTAGAGTTTGTGAAGAAACAAGCATCCGTCTTATGGACAAATTGTGTGGATTGTTGAGAGTATCAGGTTCCACGATCTCTGGTCTGCTGTTTTCCCTTAAGGTTATTTTCCAGATTTGAATCTTAAGGTGACTTTTTGTTCTAGTCCCGGGATGGTTTTGTTTGTCTCTGGTCTAGCTGAATGGTAGTCCAAACATTCCCTCCCTCGAATCCGCAGCTCCGTACAGTACGTTCCATCCATTTTTAGAGCCGTCCATTAACCAAATCTTCCCTGGAAAGTATTCTATTCTACTACAAGCCCTCTCTAGGAAAAAATATGCACTAAGTCCACCACAAGTAAACTCAATGTAAATGTCGCGAATTTATAACAAAACAGCCAGCCCTCATTAACAAATGCCAGAGCCGGGTGAAATGCCCCCTCCTGTTACCTACGATTCTTCTTAGCTCAGTTTTGATCAAAGAGATATAGGATTTACGCCCGGGAACCTTTTTTTTATAGATATTGAACCTTATTTTTATAGATTGTGAATTGGAAACATCTGGAATCACTGTGAGGAGATTAGATTCCTGGCTTTTTACATCGGTTGTTTGTTCCACAAATTTGCATCCGGATTATTCTTTATTGAAATCCCTGAAAATGTCGTCTACACAATCTGGGCGACACAATAACGTTTTTACAGAAAGAAAGTGAGAGAAAATCCCACGACCATCCGTTTGTTTCCCAACCACCAAACCTCTCATGAGATTCCAAACAACGGCCTCTTTCCTGTGGTTGTTCGCTTTTTGTTCTTCAACTGCATATTGAACATGTTAATCTTCCAATAAATATAATCTTCCATTAATCTTATTTTATTCATCTAAGGACAGAGATGACGTAGAAGAAGAAAAAGTTAGCCACTTTTATTATAGGACTTTGTCCTTCTTAGCAAAGCTTTATCAAAGCAATCGTCTATCTTCTAGCACATCCAAATTACGAGAATTGTAAACAAATTACTTTTATTGCATGCAAAACAATATAAAATCGTCACAAAACTTCTCAGATCATCCTTTCATTTTCCACAAGCTGAAATGATATTTAGCTTAAATTTAACCTACATTACAATATATAATATATTGAATTATATACATGGTGTCGCATTTAAACGGGCCACTTTTGAAATAACTCTTAATCGAAGGAAGATATCAAAAAAGTGAACATACCGTTTGTTGAAGTATTTGCGCTCTCAGGTTATGATGTGTGTTAAGTTATTTGATTTTAATTGCCGGCCTTAACACCTGAAATCGGTGATTGAAGTTACGATTTTCCTTTTTAACCCCCACTTTTTACACTGTCATTGAAAACTACTAAAACATGCCGTTAATTCACTTCATATTTCAAACCGCTGCCGAGATATTCAACATAAAGAATTAAATTTCGTCGTTTTTTCCTATTCTGTCTCTTTTCCATAACTAAAATTGAAAGCGGATGTTCTTATTAAGTTCCCTAATAAATAGAGAGTTCAAATGCTGATAAAACTTAAAACCTTATTTTAGAACCATAAGGGACCTAAAATCATGTAAAACATCATTAAAACAAAACAATATTCCAGTTTATTTACAAAAATCTAAAAAAAAAAAAAATATTTCCTATTTATTCAAAATGACCTCCTCAGCTTAACCGACACAAGCGCAGTCGCTGCTCAACAGATGAAGTTGCTAACCCTATCATGCCTGTCGACATTGCTAAGCAGGTTTGGATTAAGTCTTCTCTAAGTGCTTCTGGAGTTGTTGGTTCCCTGACATGAATTTTTTCTTTGAGATATCCCCAAAGAAAAAATTCAAGAGGTGTTAAATCTGGCGATCTGGAAGGCCAGCTAACCGATCCCTGTCTCCACAGATCCAGGGGCTAGTGAACATCTCATTCATTTTTCTCATCGCCAGATCGCCTAATTTAACCCCTCTTGAATGTTTTCTTTGGGGATATCTAAATAAACTGGAATATCGTTTTGTTTTAATGATGTTTTTATCTGATTTTCAAGTCCCTTATGGTTCTAAAATAGGTTTGAAGTGTTGTCAGCATTTGAACTCTCGTATTTATTAGAAATTAATAAGAAAATCCGCTTTTAATTTTAGTTTATGGAACAAAGAAATAGGAAAAAAACGACGAAAATTTAATCTTTATGATTGAATATCTCGGCAACGGCTTGAAATACCGAAGTGAAATTAACGGCATTTTTTTCCATTTTTTTAGTAGTTTTTAATACAGTAGTAAAAAGTGGGGGTCAAAAGGAAATCTTAACTTTCAATCACCGATTTCAGGTCTAAGGCGGCAATAAAATCAAATAACATTAACACCATCATAAACTAGAGCGCAAATACTTCAACAAACGTTATGTTCACTTTTTTGATATCGTTCTTCGTTTAAGAGTTATTTCAAAAGTGGCCTGTTTAAATGGGACACCGTGTATATATATATATCACTACATATTTTATTTTTAAAAAATTTAATAAATTTATCAACTACATTTAAGCGTATAATGGAATATTTGAAAGTAGTTGCAATGTGATAATTTTGTTGACAGTTAGGCGAAGGTTATTATAGCCCAGGTTATATTATACAGGCAGTTTGTGCAAACAGTAAAATAATACGCCAAATGTACAAATACTGTACACTTGGTTATATTCATTCAACACATACATACACACACACACACACACACACACAAAAGCCTATTTTTCTAAATATATTATAGTTGAACTTTAATTAGTGGAATATATATTGGAATTTTTCATAATTAACTCCCTGTTCCATTAAAGTTATTATGATACAATGCCTGATTTTTGGGAAAGGCATTTTTTTAATATTTTATTTTATGTATGTATGTATTTATTTATTTATTTTTTGAGTAAAATGTTAAGTTGCTGATGTAAGCTTTTGAATAAAGAAGCACAAAAAAAAATTATATATTTTTTTTTAAATGTTTTAATAATACGGTTATACACAAGGGTTATGTTGGCAACACTTTTATTCTATTTTTTTTTTTTTAATTCACAAGCTTTACCTATGAACAATAAATAAAGTTACGTAATATAACAAATATTGCAATTGCTGTTTACTAGAAGAAGCTGGCGCGTCCCATGTATCTCTGGTAATATCTTCATGGCACCTTCCTATAGCTGTTAAACTTATAGCTGAAATTGTCTGTCCATTGTATTGTAATGGAGAGATGCAATAATTACGAGCGCTGAATTCACCCGCTGAACCATTTGCTAGTGGGCCTGCAAAATTTAAAAATTATGTTTTTCAAAATTTGTGTGTGGGGGGGGGCAAGAGAAGAGTTTTCTTTGTTTTAATTAGCCCCAATTCAAGTTGTCCAATCTACTAGGTATCTCCTAGCAATAATCGCCGTTAACTTGTCGTATTTTTATTTATGAATAGGAACTACTGATGTTTAAACTTCTGTACGTTTAAGTTGGCAGCATTATTTATTTATATATGTATTTCTTTTCTGCCCTAAAATCGGATGCCCTAAATCATTAGAGGAGTGCCTTGCTGATAATAAGTATTGTATCGTGCCAAATTTTTGAAATTTTTATTAATGCGGAAACGCATTTTTGTTTCAGGTACCCTGAGTACGAAAAAATGGTTTTCAGTGAATGCTGTAGTGCCATAACCGGTACGATGAGGATACGGGCATTGGAAGCTTTCCAATACTCGGTTATAGGAGAGGCAATGAAAGGTCATCTCAGGATGAGATGATTACAAAGAAGAATGGATGAGAACTTTTAAGAGAAGTCACTCACTAAGATTGAGGGCAAGATAAGGATAAAGCGAACAAATTTTTTTATCTTTAAAATTGATGAGACGAGTAAGAAGAAGTGGGGATTCGAGACGATAACAGTCAAAAGGACTGCAGGGGCTGAACAAAGGGAAATCTGTGGCTTTAGAGGGTATGGCCACTGTTTTCCAGGCTGAGATCATTAGTATCCTACTGTATGGTGGAATAGTGGCTGGGAGAGGCTAAAGTGGTGAGGATATTCTCCGATTGTCAAGCTGTACAATAAGCCGTGCTGGAGCTCGAAATTAGTGGGTGCATATAGGAGAAGGCTTATGATCTCGCTCAGAGGTTGCGACAAATCCAAAAATCGGGGTACTCACCCAGTTGCTGTAAGAACTGGTAGTGTCTAAAGATAACGTATTATGGGTAAAGATCAACATGAGATATAGTATGTATAGTACCGCATGATGAACCGCATACAAGCCGCCAGATGATTCAAACATCTCATCAAAGGTTGGATGAAAAATCAGAGTCTGCAGTGGTGGATGGAGGATCACCAGGACAGAGGCAGGCAAAATTCTTCATCAAGAAATAATAGTCTAAATTCATCAGGGATCTAGTGAACCATAGCCAGAAGGTTATGTGGGTCTACTAACGGGGCATTTTAGGCTGAATAGACACATGCACCAGCTACTGCTTACAGATGACTCGATGTGCGGATTCTGTAAAGCTGAGGAAAAGACTTATTCAGTTGGGAGTATGTAATCCCGGAGCCGCTTTCAGCTTTGCTTCTCCTGTTTAAAAGAGCCTACCTGGAAGACGCGCTATAACCACTGCGAATCCACAATTGACTTCTTGTTAATCTAATCTTACATAATATTTCCATATTAACAAAAAATCCTATCGATTATACAGGCAACAAAACCATACGAAATTGTTGTGGTAGTTGGTTCCGCAAAGCTGGAAAGCATCAGAGACATTTTCCGTGGTAGCCTGCTTCATTTTGTGGTCATCGACCGGTTTCGGGCGTTCGCCCATCTTCAGGATTTGCTCTGTGCAAGTCTGTGTTATCATACTGACTGACAAACGCATCCTGAAGATAGGCGAACGCTCGAAACCGGTCGATGACCACAAAATGAAGCAGGGTCACGGAAAATGTCTCTGATGCTCTAATCCACACGAAATTATTGACCAACTCTGAATCATACTTCTTTTTATATAACAATAAAATGAAGTTTACCTTCTAATAGTGAATGTATGTGACAGTCGCAAGGAAAGTGATTTGCCTGCACTGTCAAGGATTCCACACCATCCAAAAGTATGGCTCCCGGTGTGGGTGTCTCTAACAGATGATTACCCTGTAATTTTAACGATCTTATCTTTGCATCAGATCTTAAATGCAATTCTTCGATACTGTCAATTTTATTATTTAATAATTTTAAACTGTTTATATGTGTCATGCCTTCGAATGCACCACTCTCGATTACCTATACAAGGACAAACAAAGAATTTGTGATTAAAATGATGTTTTCCGCCATTTTTCAGTCAAATTAAACTTTTTGCTGTTTCTCAGTAACTGTCAGAGTGAGTTCTCTTGCTCCAATTTGTGATTTAATTAACAAATTTTCTTTTGTGTGCAATGTCCTCTGTTAAACCAACAAAGCTTGAGATACGTTTCTACAATTGCAGCAAGCACGTCCGGTCAACCGATTTCTTCAAATTTGGAATTCTGTCAATGATTCTAATGTATATTATTATTATATAGGTGGCAAAAACCATATATTGTTCTGAAGTGGTACTTTAGAGGAAAGCTTATCGCTACTGAATTTACCCGAAACTAGTTCACATGCAATGGGTAAGTACCTAAACGTTATACCATCAAGTATGAGCTTTCTGCTATTTTTCCCTTGTAAAAGAGGAAGTATTGTAATCATGGCAAATTTTCTATATCGTGTTTTCACCGTGGTCCCCTGAGTCCAAAATTGTTGTTTTTAGAAAATGGTATGTACGTATGTGTAGCAGCATAGCTCCAAAAAAAAAAAAAAAAAATCGTAGCAAGTTCAACCTTGCCCGCAAGGGATATCTGTTGCATGCAGTTACTTGGGGGATTAGCGACCCCATGGGTTACCACAGCTCACTTCTCCATGCACTTCGTCAGAACAGTACACGATACACCTAAACTACATACACTCTACAGACACGGACAAACACAGTACACAAACTAGGGTCTCCGTCCCTAGTTAATTGGCGTACGCCAAGGGAGAAGGAAGGAATTAGCTCACTGGTAGCGCGCTGGACTAACAACGCGGAGGTTCCTTGTTCGAATCCCAGCATGCTTTCCTTGGATTTTCTCTTCATAGGAGCCTCTTACAACTCACTGTCCGGTGGTGAGCAGTTTTGTCTGTAGCTAAAGAACACTGCTTGGAGGCCGGCAGTGCACTCAAAAGGCTCCGGGAGGCACCACAATAGATCTTTGAGGTCGCAGTGCAATAATCCCCTACAACAATCTACAAGTTCAAACTTGACATTCCGTTTAGGTATCACTATGAGATCCTACAGTAACGTATCTGTCAAAATTCCCCAACCGGAAGTACCACTTTACTGAAAAGTTTTTTCACATTATTTTGCAATTTTCTCAAAAATGGCTCCAACGCTTTTCTTTAAACACGACATATCAATTACACATACGAAGAGCTACCACTTTTATTTGATATCTTTCTCCAGGAATATTCATTTAAAGGCACTTTTGGGGGTAAGGCGGGGTTACATTTTCCTCTAAAATGCTATTTCAGTTTATTACACAATTCCAAATAATATTAATTAGGATTAAATATGTTGCTGATGATCGGAAGTACAATGTTACTGCAAGAAATAAATAGATTGCCAAAATTCCGAATTTCAACAAAATTAGTAAACCGGAAGTGCGTTTTTACTGAACAGTTTTTTTTATTTTCTTCATAAAAACACCGGACAAATTTCATGAAATTTGATAATATTAACTATAAAATTTGTCAATTTCAATTTGGAAACTGCCGTAAGATAAAATTGTGTGAGTGTTTCCCACCAAATGTTTAACTTCTCGGACTCGGTTCTTCAATCATGACAATATTTGTCAAAAAATATTTCTTTCTTTGTATATTTATTTTTATAAATAAAGTCTTTATTATTATATTATTAGTATACACACATTAATGCCTATCACTTTTATTTGAAACATTTGCCCGGGAAATACGTATTCAGTGTTTATTATAAATTTAAATTTGCCGCCAATAGCGTACAATAAATTTTATATCGGAGGGCGCATTGAACGGCCTTGATAAAAAATTCTTATCTATTATGCTGTGTCCCAAGTGAGGGGTTGGGTGTAAAAGATTCTGCGTGCATTTTTCTCTCACAAGTCAGTCGCTATGTAATACTCGTACGACTAAGTTGTAATGCAGCACTCGTAGAAGTAAAATCTGTCTATACAATTCATGCCAGTTCAGTTGTCCTTAATTGTGAAAACCCAAGTTTGCCACTTCCGTTTTTCCTAGGTAGTGTCAATAAACTGGTCCTTTTGTTGACTGAGTTCTAACGGTTCTCCCGGCCTGCTCTGGCTCATTGTTAAGTCACATGGTTGTTACTTCCGGTTGAGTTTCCTGCCGTGCAGCTTCTGGGAGCCCTTTCAATTTTAATCTACGATTATCAGCCAAGTAGCAGTGTATTGGTGAAGTCTCAAAAATGGGAGGCACACAAGAATTATTTCCTTATTCCAATTTTTCCTCTCCCCTTTTCCCCGATATGGGCTATGGACACATGGGTCTTCCAACATTGGCAACCAGCGATTCTGCGTTTCAACGTAAGCGCCATTCCTTTGGCTTATTGAGAATGATAATAAATTTATTAAATCGTTCCCTTTCGCCATGTCCAGTTGCTTATTGTGCAGTGGCCACAAAATGGACAATTACTATTTGCTCCCGATTTTTAAATTTAATTTAGATATTCATTTTTTTTTTTATATAATTTATAAATTTTTAATTTCCAGTTTGCTCAACAATTATATTGTAATAGTAGGGAATAGAAATTATAAGAAGTCAGACGGCAGCGGCTAAAGTAGTGGGGGAACTCGACGCACGCACGCACAGCCCGTTGGAGTGGGGAGTGCTGTAAGAGAGGAGAGACAGACAGAGAGGCTGAGGCCGGCGACTAGTGCACAAGTTGATGTGAGCAATTGTCAAACCAACAAAACGGAGGCAGCAGTTTGGGCTCTAGATTCTGCTTGTACGTGGACCTGGCGTCACCGGTGAGTTTTGTGTCGGTGGTGGACTAAATGAGCGACGGGTGCGTGACAGCATCCAGTGTGAAGAGACTATTACAAACACTTCCGGTTTTTATGTGTCAGCGAGAAAGTCATTTCTTTTGTCGATGGAATCAATTATTTAGATATTTTAGTAGATTATTATTTTGATTTAAATTCTTTATTATTTGCCGAGGAGGGCTATTTTCTGTATTCACGTTTCTTAATATTAATTTTGTAATTAATTATACTTAGTGTAAGTAGGATAAATTAGTCGCGTGTATTACAGAGTGAATGTGAGTGTGAATGTGTATAACTCGGGGTTGGGTATTAGTGTATTGAAGTACTATTTAATGTTAATGTAATTGTTAATAACGTTATGTTAAGCTGCACTAGGCGTTTACTTCTGTTTTATAAAAATACAGACTTTGGCCAAATATCTGCTTAAATTTTATTGACTTCTCTCCCCAAAGGTTTACAACTGGTTGTCAGGAGTGGGGTACCTGTTGGACGCTTACTCATACTGGGCTACACTCCGGAGCGGTATCTCGAGAACGGTTGTTTTTGAGATTTTGAGGATTTCTCTGGACATATATTGAGTATAATAATTTCATAGAACAAGGAAAATAATTTTCCAATTATTTTCCGATTTTTCTTTATATTAAAATTTTTCCTGCCGGACGGACCATAGAGTGTGATATATCGGTGGAAATCTCTCGACGAGCCTAGTATTTCTAGACACAGAGGAACTATATTTAGAAGGATTGTAAATAATTCGGTTATAAAACCAATTAGGAAAGTTTATTAACCAATCAAATAAAGTTACAAGGCTCGGTACATAACATTGTTTGAATATATATATAAATCCCATGCCTTGGAGCTATAAAAGTGGTAATTTCGGCGCTTTCCGTTTGCATATTGAGTAAATTTTAACGTAATCTTCATCGAATTTGGAGTTATTAACTAACAACCGTCTATTCAAAATAAGAGAAGGGGAAACACACGGGTGTTAGAGCTGCAGAGATGCCAAAAGAGGAAATAGCGTCTCTAAAAATGGAGCTGGAAGCTGCCAGGCGGGAATTAGAACGAGCAAGATTGTCGTTGAGGACTACTGCCGATGAGGAAACGAGAAAAACAGTCAAAAGGGATCTCAGTTTGCAAAATATGATTAGGCCATGGTGAGGGAGCGAGAATGAGATTCCACTGGAGGAATTTCTGAGCGATCTTGAGGCAGTGGCTCACAGTGGTGGTTGGACAGAGTCTGATCTAAAACTGGTTTGTCGTCTAAAGGTAACAGGGCGGGCGGCGGCCTGCATTTCGGCCCACCCGGAACTTCGTGATGCAGCCTCAACTTTTGATGAGTATAAAAGGGTCCTAAAGGAACGTTTTGGCGAACTAGCAACTCCAGCGCAACGTCTCCTAGAGTTGAATCTGGTAATGCAGCGCCAAGGTGAAAGCGCGCTGGAGTTTGCGGACTGAGTTCGGAGGTTGGGCGAACGTACTGTTGCTCGGGGTCAGGAGGACGGGTCCCTTAAGTGGGAAAAACAGCAGGTAGATAGTTTAATTCTCGCGGCTTTTATTAAAGGCTTGAGGGAGGAAGCAGCAGCCCAGTTGCACTATAACCCACCCACGAACTTGCAGGAAGCAGTGAACAGAGCTGCGCGGGTTGAATTATACCAAGGGTCTTCATCGCGAGTAATCAATAGCGTCGAAGAACAGAGAACCTCTCAGGTAGCCGCTGCGATGGCTACCCAGGGGAGGGGAAGTCGCCAAATTTGCTGTTTCCGTTGCAGCCAGGGGGGACATGTCGCCCGCGATTGTGCGCAGCTAAGAAGAGGGGTTAGCAGAAATGCGAGAGAGGGCAGCCAGGAGAAGAAGAAGCAGTGGAAAGATACAAATCCAGGAGGCGCGCCCAATCGATCTTTTTGCTTCGTCTGTGGAAGTCCATGGCATTTCGCATGCAACTGCCCCGACCGAGCTAAGGAGGCCCGGGCGGCTTCCAACTTTGTGGATAGCTCATCTGTCAAAGAGGCGTCCCAAAAGCAGCCGGCTCGGCGTAAGCCCCATCGTCGAGCCAGCAGGATCGAATGGGGCCTCTTATGTAATCCCTAATGTTTCAGAGTCTGGGGTACCCCGGGGCCTGATGGTCACCTTGGACGTGGAGGGACTCAGAAAAGAACTATTGGTAGATAGCGGCTCAGAAATATCCATATTAAAGAAAGCCCTGCCGGGAATCCCGTTGAGACCACCTTGCCTTAAGGCTACCAGCGTGACTGGGGCCGTGGTGCCTGTTCAAGGGGAACAGGAAGTAGCGTGTCGGTTGGAAGGGGTAGTCACAAGGCATAGGTTCGTCATTGCTCCCATCGCTTCTAGGGGGGATGGCCTCCTGGGGTGGGATTTGATGGCTAAAGCTGGGGTAGTGCTGAATGCAGCAAAAGGACAGGTCCTTGTACAGGGTAACGGCCGCGAGGGGATAAATTTGGTAAATTATCCGGGTGAATGCGATGTGAACTCTGGGTGTGTAAAAGCCGCTCAGGGAGGGCCCTCGGTTAATCTAGTTGTAAAGGCCGTCAGACAGGTGACAGTCGAACCCTATGTGGAGCAGATCGTCGAAGGCAAAGTCCCTCATTGGAGAGAGGGAGATCTACTTGTTAAACCAGAGGACCTTCCTCAAAGGGGGCTTCGCGTAGCCAGAAGTCTGGATCGGCCCACGGGGCGGAAAATATGGGTAAGGGTTGTTAATTTAACGGGGGTAGAATCCGCATAGACAAGGGACAAAGATTAGGTAAAGTTAGGGCGTGGGAACCTTTGGGCGCTCCAGAGGCATTGAATGGTAAGCAGGTTAGGCTAACAAATATCGAGGAGTCTGGCAATGCGGGAAAATTAAGGATCAGAGAGGCCTGCAGTCAGCGGCTCGCACATTTACCGCTGGGGAATCAAGAGAAAGTAATGGAAGTGTTAGAGCAATACAGTCAACTTTTTGAGGAACCCGATAGCGAGGGTTGCCGGTTACCGGTTTTTCACCGTATTGCAACGCAAGGGGGACCCATCGCCAAATCACCCTATGGAGTTCCGTTCCACCAGCGAGAAATCGTGGCAGACCATATAACTCAAATGCTGAGCAAAGGTGTGATTGCCCTTTCCAGTAGCCCTTGGTCGGCGCCAGTTGTTCTTGTCCCCAAGAAAACCCCAGATGGGAGTTTGCAGTACCGGTTTTGTACGGATTTCAGGGGCCTTAATAAGATCACAAAGCCTGATGCCTACCCATTACCCCTCATTGTGCAAACGTTGGAATCCCTGGGAAACAGCAAATACTTCACAACTCTAGATCTCGCGTGTGGTTACCACCAAATTCCCATACGCCCAGAAGACCGCGACCGCTTTTTCTACCATTGGGGGCCATTTTGAATATAATAAATTAGCCTTTGGGCTCATGAATGCTTCCGCGACCTTTCAAAGGTTAATGGACCAGCTGCTCGCCCGCATGATTGGAGAGGAGTGTTTTATCTATTTAGACGATATAATCATCTTTTCGGCTACATTAGAAGAACATTGCATCAGGCTAAGAAAGGTCCTAGAACGGATGCGGTTAGTTAATTTAAAACTTCGGCTAGAGAAGTGCCATTTCGCGAAGAAGGAAGTAAAGTATCTCGGGCATTTAGTAACCGCCGATGGATTGCCGGGTTCTCAGGTCTAGCAAAACCTTTAACGTCGCTGTTAAGGAAGGGGGTAACCTTTAGGTGGGGAAGGGACCAGCAGAAGGCGTTTGAAGACCTGCGAGACACGTTGTGTTCGGATACAGTATTGGCCTATCCAGATTTTTCAAAGCCGTTCGTTCTGGCGACAGATGCGTCCAGTGTAGCGCTTGGAGCGGTCCTGGCTCAAAAATGTAATGGTGAAGAAAGGCCGATCGCATATGCGAGTCAGCAACTGAGTAAGGCAGAGCAAAACTACTCTGCGACGGAAAGGGAATTGCTAGCCGTGGTCTGGGCTACTAATCAGTTCCGGTGCTACTTGCTCGGGAGGCGTTTTATGCTGGTAACGGATCACGCTGCTTTGCAATGGATGCTCCGAATCAAAGATCCGTCGGCCCGTCTGACTAAGTGGTCGCTCCGGCTGATGGAGTATGACTATGAAGTAATCCATCGTCCAATGCAGATACACTCAGTCGTGCGGTGGGGGCCGTGAGAGCACAGGGTAAGCTGCCAGATGAAAAAGAATTTGCGGAGGAGCAAGCACGTGATCAGTGGTGTGCCGAAGTGGCACGAATTAGCCCAGAGAAGGTGAACCGGGGTTCAAACGGAATTATGTATTGGATCGCCGAGGGTGGGGAACCGGGAGGCGAAAAAATAATGGTACCTGCATCATTACGGGCCCAGGTCTTGTATATGTATCACGATACCCCTTGGTCGGGACACCCAGGCGGGGAGCGAACAACAGCACGTATAAAGAAATGGTTTCATTGGCCTAACCTTAGTAAAGATGTGAAAGGGTATGTAAAAAATTGTCATTTGTGCAACGAACGGAAATCACCGACTGGATTGGGGATACCATTAGGGCAGTCGTATGAGACCACGCATGCGTTTGAGCAGGTGTCCTTAGATGTGGTAGGACCGTTTCCCACTAGTAAAAATGGGTACAAGTATGTACTAACATTTATCGATAATTTTGCGCGGTATGCTGAAGCTATGCCATTAAGAACACTGACAGCGGAGGAGACCGCGCAAGCGTTTGTGCGTGAGATCGTACTGAGACATGGCGCTCCCAAGCGATTGCTTACCGACCGAGGTACTAATTTTACCTCGGAATTTTTTAAAGCCGTGTGTAAACTCCTCGGTATTAAAAAGGTTCAAACTACTGCGTATCACCCCGAATGTAATGGCATGATAGAGCGACTCCACAGAACGGTGGTGGATAATGTATCTTTTTTTGTTCGAAGGGATGGTCGAGACTGGGACGTTTGGATTCCCTTCGCCTTAATGGCTTACCGATCCACCACGCATACCTCCACGGGATACAGCCCACACTTCCTTCTGTTTGGAAGGGAATGGGAGCTTCCATTCGGCTACAATCTGTCTGCAACTGATCTCCCAGCTGGGGCGGAGGAATATATCCGTACTTTACAGGGCAAGTTATCCGAGGCGTATCAGGGTGCGCGGAGTGCTACCCTACGAGCACAAGATAAGTGGACAGCCGCCTATAATCGGGGAAAGAAAGAACGGGAATTCGCGATAGGTCAGCTGGTATATATGCTCGAGCCAGCGGTCCCCCCAGGGCATGCACGGAAGTTTCACAGACCGTGGACGGGACCACACACAGTGGTTGCACGGACCTCCCCATGGAACTACCAAATTTCCTTAAATAAAGGAGGATTGGTGGTGGTACATGCAAATCGCCTTAAGGCAGCTGGGGATAGGGAGAACTGGGAGGAAACGAACAGCGCTGCAAAGGCGCAGGAGTGTAATTGGCCCAGGGGAGGCAGTTCGACCGTAAGCAGCGAGAAAGAGGGAGGAGAACAAACGGACGGAGGAAAAGTGGGGCCTGATAGGAGTCCAGAAAGTCCAATAGTAGTTTCTCAGGGGCCTAATCGCCAGGAAACAGTCGTTTCCGAGGAGAGGTTTGATTCAGTGGAGGAAGAGGAGGGAGTTGGGGATAGTACATGGAGACCGCACCCTGACCAAATGGCCGACTGTGCACTGTTGCCCCGATCGCCTTACGAGCTCCGAAATGCTGAGGGAAGCCACCAGGTAGCTACCCCGAGGTCTGGCGTTAACACACGAGTTCCCGTCGTAAACGTAGACCTTCGTGTGGGAGTCCTCAGTCTGAGTAAGGTGTCGATAGGTTGCAATGTAGCCGCAAAGGCAGGCAAGATTCTTCCGAAGTCTATAGTTCTGGTAGTAAACGCCACAGGGTTCAAAGAGCCAGCGAGTGAGGAAGGACTACAAATCTAATTAATAGCAGAAACGGAAAAGCGCACGTAGACTAGCAGTCTAGATACCTGTCCACCAACAGTATGCCGAGTATAAGAAGAACTCCGGAGGATAGCCACGATCAGTAATCAAGCATGGGGAAAGAGAGGTCGTCTACAAGTAGCTCAGGAGTCCCTGCTGGGGTACACGCTCCTCCTGGATAGGAGCATCTCCAATATGCACGGAGGAACCATAAGCAGGTCCCACGAAGATTGAGGAAGTGAAACCCCGTTGTTTCACTTTTCCTTAAGGGAGGAGTGGTGTAATAGTAGGGAATAGAAATTATAAGAAGTCAGGCGGCAGCGGCTAAAGTAGTGGGGGAACTCGACGCACGCACGCACAGCCCGTTGGAGTGGGGAGTGCTGTAAGAGAGGAGAGACAGACAGAGAGGCTGAGGCCGGCGACTAGTGCACAAGTTGATGTGAGCAATTGTCAAACCAACAAAACGGAGGCAGCAGTTTGGGCTCTAGATTCTGCTTGTACGTGGACCTGGCGTCACCGGTGAGTTTTGTGTCGGTGGTGGACTAAATGAGCGACGGGTGCGTGACAGCATCCAGTGTGAAGAGACTATTACAAACACTTCCGGTTTTTATGTGTCAGCGAGAAAGTCATTTCTTTTGTCGATGGAATCAATTATTTAGATATTTTAGTAGATTATTATTTTGATTTAAATTCTTTATTATTTGCCGAGGAGGGCTATTTTCTGTATTCACGTTTCTTAATATTAATTTTGTAATTAATTATACTTAGTGTAAGTAGGATAAATTAGTCGCGTGTATTGCAGACTGAATGTGAGTGTGAATGTGTATAACTCGGGGTTGGGTATTAGTGTATTGAAGTATTATTTAATGTTAATGTAATTGTTAATAACGTTATGTTAAGCTGCACTAGGCGTTTACTTCTGTTTTATAAAAATACAGACTTTGGCCAAATATCTGCTTAAATTTTATTGACTTCTCTCCCCAAAGGTTTACAATATTATCATATACTGTCCACTCAATATACATTTTTTAATATATATTTGTTTTTGCTATATTTATTGTACAATATGATTTTTTTGGGAGTTCTGGGGGGGGGGGGTAGCGTTAGGCTTACTCTAAATTACCACACCTGTAACAACGTATGTTTCTGCCACGTATATAATATTAATACACATTAGAAGCGTTGCTAGAAACTCAAATTTTATTTGGGGTAGTACAGTGTTACTGGCACGTTCTTCTGGATTACAGTGTAATCACTTCAAAATAAAAACAAATTTCATATTATAATATATAACTGTATAAACAGGAGTAAGAGAAAGTCGTGTGAGTGTTTCAAACTAGACTTTGCTTTTTAGTTCACACACACACACACATACGCACACTGTGAGAGAAAGTTAACAAAGCTTAATTTGACTGAAAAAAAAATGCTAAACATTCAGTTTAAAAAAAAATGTTTACCACAACCTACCCCAAGATCTGATTCTTGGATTGCCAGCACATGTACATGAGCCAATCCTCTAAATGTGTGTGTTTTCAGCGAACTTAAATCCATAAATGATAATTTCATCAGACCAACTGAATCTAATCCAGAAAAAGCATCTGGCTCTATAGTTCTAATGCCAGATGGTAATATTAAATGTTCAACATTAGTTAAACCGCTGAATGCTGAAGTTTCTATTTTATGTAATGGATTACTGTTCAGCAGAAGTAGTCTGAAGTAAACAAAGAGAAAGTTTAAGAATTCAGTATTCTGTTCAGCACTATTTAGACCAAAAATAAAGTACTTTTCCAGGGTCGTCTGGAAGGTAGTAAAACTTTTCGCAATACTAGAGCAACAGGTAGCTACGCCTCCTGGACTCCTCCCACTTATTTGCCACTTTGAGCATACGACCTAAAGCTGTGCAGGTTTCGCCTGCCTCTGACCTGGCAATTTTCACCCACAATTCTTGTGTTCTGGTGTGCACTCATGCTTTGTTGTCTGCTCACTCAACAGGATCTTACAATCCCACAATGCCGGGCAAGGCTATCTACCGCTTCGTTGTCTTTATAACCCTGTATGTCTCGTTACCCAGACTAAAAAAACTAAGTTTTGCCTACTAATTTCCTTGAGGATGCCCAAGCAGTCTCATACCTGTCTTGACTTGATTTGTTAAGAAGTAATGCCTCGTAAGCAATTAGAAGATATCGACTCTGGAATTATGTATCCCCGTCTTATTACCTTAGCAGCACAGACAAATACGGCGACTAGCTTAGCCTGAAAGACTGTGGCTATCTAACCAAGTCTTACTAGATATCACATCTCGGATGCCTAATTTCCTCATCGATCAATTCAAGCCTCTATCGTGGAATCCCCTAGCTTTGTTACCCATCTGCCAAAATTATTATATTCCCAGACATCTTGAAGCAAAGAAAAAAGAAAGTAAAGTTCGGAATATGTTAAGAGGTGACGGCTACATTTCCAAACGACCCTAGGCCTAGGCCACATAAGCTCCAACTTACCTAACATTTGATGTACCTGCAAAAGCATATCCTTCTACTTTGTGTATCTTATTGTGTCCGAGCAATATGGCGGTGATGTTCTGGAGGCCGGCGAAGGCAAACTGTGCCACAGTAGCCAGGGGGGTGTGCTGGATGGACAGCTCTCTAAGACGAGGTAAACCTCTAAATGCAAAAGGCTTAATCACACTAATATTATTTCCATCTAGAGAAAGCTTACGCAAAGCTCGTAATCCGTTGAAAGCATCACTTCTGTAAAGATAAAAAGGTGCAAAAAGGTGTTAGCTATATCTTCTTAATTACTTTCTCTTACAGTTGTAAGAGAAAGTAATTTTTTTTTGTAGGGAGAATTGTCTGCGTGAGTTACATCGCAGGAAGCGCAAACTTGGATACTCCGTTCCGACACGAATGTTTCCGTTAATATCCGTCAGCCGGAACGGCAACTTAAATAAATAATTTTTTTCATTTATTCGCGATTTTTTCAAAAATCTCTCCAAAATATTTCTTTTAAATGTCACATACCAAGTGCACAAGAACAGGCCTCAAATTGATTTTCGGAAGGTTTTAGGTGTGCGCTGAACTCAGGCTCCCGTCTAAGGTGTGTTTTGGGGTTATTTTGCTCCCCTGCTGGTGTCTGGTTGAGACATCTACTTACAGCATCATTTTCACGTCTATTTCTCTAAGAAATCCTGAAATCTGGAACGATTTACGGAAGATATACAGACGCCCGGTAGATACCTAGGCTTCTAAATCTTCTCTGGGAGATGTAGTGGAGTCTCTTCTATCTAACCGCACAGAATCTGTGAGTTTCAGGCTCCTCAGCTTCTTTAAGTGCCCCGCGATGAGGTAACCTTTCAAACATGCGAAGCCTGTTTTATGCTCATACTGATGCAAGTCCTCAGCGAACACATTTGATCGGTGGATCGCTGTCCAGTCTTAGCTTGGAATCAATAATCCCATCGGCAAAAGGATTTACCCCGGCTCATGAAGGGAGTTACTACACCTCTCCTTGCCAGGATGGATTTGCAAACAGGTTTTCCACGACTACTTTTTTTGTGTTTTAAGAAATTCTGCTGCAGCTGGGACACCAACAATCACACCGAAATATCTGTGTGAGAAGTAATACTTAAGGACACATAGAATTAGTGTACTTAATATACCAAGTTTAAAAAAAAACTTGTTTGAGTATTTATAAAGAAAAATAGCAGAAAACTGAAAGAAAATAATAATAAAAAATCAAACCGGTAAACCGGTTTTGACCGATTGTCTGCCACGTCAATCAAGTTTGAGCTTCTTATGAATTGATCTTTTAGCTTTCCGCGGTCATTTTCATGAAAAACACCAGAGTTTCTGTGTTGAGACCGCGTGTCAGTGGTTTGCTAGAAACTGATTGTTAGACGCCCATGTTGCAGCAATGAGCCTCTTCAAGCATTGAAAAGCCTTATTGGCTTTCAAAGTGTAACTACCCTGAAGAGGCTCATTGCAACATTGGGGAAACGTCGTTTTTTAACAAAACTCTGACAAGGTCTCAACCCGGAAATTCAAGTGTTTTACTTGTGAATTTTTTTGGTTATTGAGTTATCTGTTCCCCCCTCAAAAAAAACCCACATCAAAATCTGTATTTTCGGTTATTTTAGTATGAAATATAATCATTTTCAAATTATAAACATTGTTTACCTGATTATAGGAAAGTTATTCTTTGTGAGACTTAAATGTTCCACTGTGGAAGGAAGTGATGAGACGGGTATCTCTGTCAATCCTCCAGTATTGCACAGCACCTGCAAAAATAAAATGTTTTCAATAATTCTTACATCTAATACACTGGATTATTACATCTGTTGAAGTTTGGGGAAGTTTAAAAGGTTGCTTGCCCGGTTTTCTACGTATTAAAAATTGTAATTATGTAAAAATTGTATAAAAAATTGCAGTAAGAATTGGTTGAAAGGAGAACAGAATACAATTTCAAACAATACAATATTTATAGTACATACATACACTCCAACCCAAAGAAGGTACATAGTCTTGTAACCGCCATAAGTGACCGTTAAAAAAATATTATTTTATGTTAAATTCATTATAATAGTACGGCTGTGCTATATCTGGGCCAGGTTAGAAGAAGTGCAGTAGACTCTGGACTAATGTATAAACATTACTGTGGTTCAACTACGTGCGTGCGTCCGTACGCGCTAGTGAACAGTTAGTTCGTAGCCGCCGCTTGGCTTAAGCACATCGTTCAGTGAGTACTGGATTTTGAATTTCCTTTTTTTTAACGGCATTGCCGGATTTTTGAGAGCACTTAGTGGCTCTCCTCAGTGCTGTCTGATAGTGGGGTCGTCTGGAGGAAGAAGGCGTCCCGGATACGCAGGAAGAAGGGGGATTTGGACACGCCGAGGAAATATAAAAAAGGAATAAACCATCTAGGCCACAGCAAGTATTTTTATAAAATCTATATTTAAATAATCAAATACCAGCAGATACAAACAATACTGGAAATAAGTCGGCGGCTACATAATTGTGGAAATAACTAGAAAAGTTATTTTCCACAACGTATAGTGAATCGTTTCGTTCTTTTTTTTTGAGACTGGAAGACTTTTATTCTATTACTGGAGTTTCTTGGTTGTACGAAGTGTTCTTGTTGTACAGTCCTGTAATATTAGTTGGTATTTATTACTGTTGGGATGAATATCATTTAAGTACATGGTTAAGAAAGTAAATAGTAAATGAAAGTGAATTTGATGGGAAGAAAAAAAAAAGATTATTTTTGACAGAATCAAATACTTATTGTTGTTTTGACTTTACATTGAAAGCAATATGCTATATATGTTATTTATTTTCACAATTTTTTACTTCTGAATATTTTGTATATTTGTATATATTTAATCAATTTAATTTAAGGAAGACATCATTATTTGTAAGTATTTTTCTTGTTTGTTTTTTTTGTCCTAGAAGTAAATTTTTCCCCTAATTACAATTTTTTGGGGGTTATTCCGATTCTAATTTCTGGCGAATTTTTGTTCATTTTGTAATCATTTTTTTGTAAGGAAAAATAGAAAATAGAAGTTAAATAAAAACGGATGTTTTTGGACTTCTCAAAATCGGCGTTTACACGATCAATAATATTGACAATACTTTAGAGTATTGACAATAATATTGATCGTGTAAAGTGAAAAAAATGTATTGATGGTCGGTATTGACAAGAGTATTGATGAAATTCAGATTTTCTATCAATACTGAGAATTGGAGGGGATATCGACAATATTATTGGTCAGTTCAATAGTTTTATCGAACGTTGCAACTAACCTGTACAAAACAAAAGCGATACTATTATAATAGGTTAAAGAATTCTATGTAATGAACATCTCCTATAATATATTAAAGTTGACTGGCCCAATTAATTTAAAATTTCCATTTTAAGAAAACATTTCAGTTTGAACTCTGACAATTGCACTATTAGAAAAATCGTATGAGTGTTTCGCAGTTAATTTAATTTTTTGTTTCAAAAAGGGTTTTTATATGCCATGCTGTTTAATATAGAGAGAAAATAGGCTTCTAACTTTCCTTCCGAATGGTAGGCATATTAAATCACTACAAGTCTACATGAAAAGTCAATCAAACAATTTTCCTTGTTTATGCCTGATTTTGGTGGAAAGTTAGATAAAGATTTAGTATTTTGCCTTCTAAGGTGTTAATAAAAAATAAATGTATCTAAAACATGCAACACAAAATTACCAGAATTATATTATATTTTATTAAATATATCATTAGGATAAATGTTTATTTTCGATGTTTTATAAAGGAATTAATTAAGAGTGAACGATAATGGAAGTAATTTAAATAAGAAACATTAGAGCTGCCCCCCTTGAGTTTTCTATACAATATTAATAAAGTGAGCAGCAGAGTAAAGAGCTAACTATAACCATGGGCCAAAATAATAGCTAAGCAAGCTTTAGAACGATTATTCATTTTTTAAAGGTTAAAAAAAAAAAACAACTAAACTGATGAGTATAAACACGTAAATACACTCTCCTAGTGGCAGAAATAGTAAGTAGTATTGACAATAATATTGATCGTGTAAGTAATGAAATATTGATAGTGGTTAGTATGAGTATTGATGGAAATATTGTCAATACTGGTATTGACAATAATATTGATCGTGTAAACGCCGCTAAAGACGAATTGTCTTATGAACTATTTATTAGGGGCATGCCAGGTGAGGGTTCTGTTCCTGAATTGCGTAAAAGATTAAGTAAGGCTTTAAATTCCAAGACTCTGCCCAGTTATGATATTTATAGCAAATTATCTGCGGATGATGAGTTGAGTCTTTGCCAGAAGAAGTTATTGATTATTAAGAGCAATTTGGAAGTGATCGATGACATTGATCGGAATGAACTGAAGAGATTAGGCACTCGTCTTCACATGTGAAAGACAGATTAGGCCGGATAGTGACCATTGGGGAATTGAAAAAGTATTGGGACCTTGCCATTGAAGAAGCTAAGTGTCAGTCAGCACTGCTGGGAGAATTGGAGAAAGGCTTAGAGAGACCACAGCACTCCCAGGTGGAGAGACCTTCGGCACCTCCTAAACAACCAGTTCAATCGGTGGACTTTGAATTGCCAGCAGACGTTCAGACAGTCAACCGTGCTTCTGAGGAATCCGGATCAACCCTTAATGAACCAAGACCTTTGCGGGATCTTAGATTATACAAGTGGGAATTATCTTATTCAGGTGATAACCCAGACCAATCCCTGTGTGCTTTCTTGGCGGAAGTTGAGGACTGTAGACTATCACGAGGAATTTCCAAAGAAGAGATGTTTAGATCAGCCAGCGACCTGTTCAAAGGAACTGCTTCAGTATGGTACCGCGCGAAACGGAATTAGATGAGATCCTGGGATGATTTAATCCAGCAATTACGCTACGCATTTTTGGATGTGGATTATGAATATAGGCTAATGGAGGAAATTAGGAAGGAACTCAAGGATCGGAAGAGACTTCAACGGTATATATTGCAGAGATGGAAGGGTTGTTTTCCCGCCTTGCGAGACCTCCTTCGGAAGAAGAAAAGTTAGCCATTATTCAGCGGAACGTAAATAAGGAATATCGAGCTTTGATTCCACTTACCACTTTCAACACAATTGAAGAACTTGAGAAAGTATTGAGGAAACTCGAAATCGGATCAACTATGGCGTCTCGGTATGAAGAGCCCCGACACAGGGAATGATGAGCCTGACCTTGCATATAGGAGATCAAGATCGTCAAGATCATATAAAGCTAGCACAGTGATGGATATCTCAGTGCCAAACAAAGGGGCAAATCCGAGAATCAATTCAGATAGGATTAGGTGTTGGAGCTGCCAGCAGTTTGGCCATGTTTCTAGAGTATGCCCTACCAAACCCAAGAAGGAAAAGTGCGGGAAACGTAAGAAGCCAAGACAAAACTGTGTATGCCAACCGGGAAACGAAAAGTGCGGGAAACGTAAGAAGCCAAGACAAAACTGTGTATGCCAACCGGGAAACGAGGAAGGCGGTCGAGTATGAGTGGACAGAATTCGATTCGCCCAACCGTTACGACTGATCAGGAGTGGAGAGAGTGGCTAGCTGTTGTTGCAAACTTTTTGAGTGGGAAGCAGGTTAGCCGGCCATTACTACATGCAACAAAGCCAAATGATGATAGACTACATGTCCAGGTTTCTATCTTGGGAATATCGTTCCTCGGACTATTAGATTCCGGGGCCAGCCACTCCTTAATAGGTGGTCCAGAATGGGAGAAACTCCATAGTTTAGGCTCTAAGTTAAGGAAGGGAGATCTACCGAAGGTAAGAGTGGCCGACGAGGGGTCTTGTAAAGTTTTAGGCTTGATGGAGTTGCCAGTCAACTTGGCAGGGAAGGTGCCATCCATAGTTAATGACATCATTCATGGGGATAGACTTTTGGTCGGCGATGAGTTTGATCCCTGATATTTAGAATCAGACCTGGTCTTTTCAGTCCAACGTTAAAGTAGTAGCTACTACTCAAGTGTCAGCAGCGTTGATTGGACGCCCACATCTTTCAGATGAGCAGGAAGAGGAGGTACTTCGATTTCTGAAGAAGTGGAAGGCAGCGACTCCATCCTCATTACAGGGTTCCAACTTGATCGAGCATACTATTAATACTGGGGACAGCCTCCCGATCAAGCAAAGATACTACCCCGTCTCACCGGTCATCCAGGCAGCAATGAATGAACAACTGGACAGGATGTTGGAAGAAGGAATCGTAGAGCCTTCCCAAAGCCCATGGTCCTCACCGGTGGTCATGGTCAAGAAGCCAGATGGGAAGTATCGCTTCTGTGTAGATTACCGGAAGGTGAACGCGGTCACAAAGCGTGATGCATATCCGCTACCTTATATCAGCCAGATATTAGACAGGTTACGTGATGCTCAGTACCTTTCATCACTAGACCTAAAATCGGCCTATTGGCAAGTAAATGTTGCTGCAAAAGATCGAGAGAAGACAGCATTCACGGTACGAGGACGCGGACTCTTTCAGTTTGTAAGGATTCCGTTCGGTGTACATAACAGTGCGATGACATAGCAGCGTCTTATCGATCAAGTTTTAGGACCTGACTTAGAACCAAAAGTTTGTGTCTATCTTGATGACATAGTGGTGGTAACTAGGACCTTTGAAGAACATCTGACAACCCTACAACAGGTTTTGCAAAGATTACAACGAGCAGGACTCTCTGTTAATTGGGATAAGGCACAAGTATGCAGGCCCGAGCTAAAATACCTAGGATATGTAGTAGATAAGGAAGGACTGCATGTTGATCGAGAAAAAGTAGCGGCGATTTTGGAATTTCCTCAACCACAAAAGGTCCAGCAAGTGCGACGTTTTTTAGGCCTCGCATCATGGTATAGGAGATTTGTGCCCCATTCTCGACGATTAGTGCCCCGCTGACAGAACTGCTTAAGAAAAACAAGAAATGGTGTTGGGGAGAAAGACAGGACCAGGCCGTTAAAGAATTGAAGGAAGTCTTGGTCTCCGCACCAATACTGACTTGCCCAGACTTCAGTCGCCCTTTTATTCTACAGACAGATGCATCTACTTCAGGGCTTGGTGCTATTCTGTCGCAAAAGTTTGAAGAGGGAGAAAAACCAATAGCTTTTGCGAGCAGAGGGCTAACTCGCAATGAAAAGAATTTTTCAGCAACTGAGTTGGAATGCTTGGTAGTACTGTGGGCAGTGAATAAATTTCGACCTTACCTGGAAGGTATGAACTTCACCGTAATCACGGACCATCATTCTCTTCTGTCGTTGAAGAATCTCAAGTTAAACAAGAAAGCGAGAAAAGCGGCCAGTCTCAACCTTATTCATTTGAAAGGTTAATGCAATTTATATAACAACAATGCATGGTACAAGAAGTACGAGAAGAACATAATCCTCATCAGTCAAGAAAACTTTCTGCTAAAGATAATCATAATAGTTATCGACTTAGTCAATCCATTAATAAGACATCATGTCATACAGTCAACACGCCTAAACGAGATTGTGCAATCTGCAATCAAGAACATCCCACTTTCACTTGCAAAGTTGAACTTTAATTCTTATCAACGACAAGCTAAAAATCAAAGAACTTAATCTTTGCTTAAACTGTTTAAAGGCAGGACATAAGACTATACAATGTAAAAGTCCACATTGTTGCAAGCATTGTAATAAACGACATCACACTATACTACACTTTGGGGATTCAGAACAAATTAAACGTGAGGAGTCAAAGCTAAATCAAATTAACCAAGCAAATACTCAAGACACAACTGTTGTTGGTCGTTCAAGCAATAACGAAGAAGTCATCCTTGCCACGGCAATCATCCTGATTGAAGATTCTCAAGAAGTAGCTTATCCTTGTCGTGCACTACTCGACAGTGGAAGCCAATCGAACTTTATAAGCCAGTCCCTCGCATCTGCTCTAGGTTTACAACTTAATAAGATCCGTACTTCTGTCGCTGGAATCGGAAGCACAGGATTATCAGCCAGCCATTCTGTGCACACAATAATTAACTCCAGATTCAATAATCATGGAGAACCGTTAGACTTACTCGTGTTAAGAAAGATCACTAATGACTTGCCTAACACTTCCATACACTCAACGTTGAACATTCCTAGAGATCTCAATTTAGCAGACGAAGCCTTTTACCGTTCCAGAGCGATTGATGTTCTCTTAGGCGCAAGCATATTTTACAATAGTCTGAGGCAAGGACATATCAAACTGGGAGAGAACCTACCCATTTTGCAGAACACAGTATTTGGGTGGATAATCAGCGGCAGGGTTCCATCGGATAATTGTATGCATAAAACATATTCATCCCTGACTACTCTTTGCAATGATACCAGTGAAGATCATCTGGAGCATCTTCTATCATCATTTTGGAAGGTGGAAGAGATTCCTAATAAATCTGCGAAATCATACGAAGAGCAAGCCTGTGAAGAGCATTATATTGCTAACGTCAAACAACAGGCGAACGGCAAATTCATCGTCAAACTTCCATTCTCTGTTGATCCTACGCACGCATTGGGACATTCAAGGGACCAAGCTATGAGACGCTTTCAATATTTGGAACGAAGGTTTGTAAAGAACCCAGCACTGAAGCACAGTTACGGTGATTTCTTAAACGAGTACCTTGAAAATGAGGAGATGGAACCAGTCGTCGAAAATGAAGAACCCGACCACACTTATTACCTACCGCACCATCCAGTAATCCAAGCCTCTAGTTCTACTACTAAATTACGCGTGGTCTTCGATGCGTCAGCAAAGACGTCAAACAACAATTCACTCAATGATATTCTCATGACTGGTCCAACCATACAAAGAGATTTGTTATCCATATTGTTACATTTCAGAATCCATATTTACGTCATCACCGCGGACATTAAACAAATGTACCGTAAGGTCCTAGTAGATGAGAATCAACGTGACTATCAAAGGATTTTATGGCGCAATGACCCATCTGAACCCATTAAAACATTTCGTTTGAAAACAGTTACTTATGGGACTGCATCAGCTCCCTTTTTGGCGATTAGATCTTTAGTACAACTAGCAAGAGAAGGGAATGAAATATTTCCCAAGGCATCAGAAACCGTGCTACGAGATTTCTATGTCGACGATGTTCTTACAGGATGTGATTCTTGTCGTCAACTCATCGAACTCCAATCCCAATTAATAAATCTGTTGAAAAGTGGAGGCTTCGAACTAAGAAAATGGTGTGCGAACCATCCTGCTCTTTTACAAAACATCCCAGACATCACAGGGAGGAAGGATTCATTTTTAATGATTCCGAAAATAAAACTGTCAAAACTCTTGGCGTATATTGGGAGCCTTCCACTGACACCTTTCGATTCAAAATCAATATCACAGATCCGCCTGCTATTATAACTAAACGTGTGATACTTTCAGACATTTCTCGAATCTTCGACCCCATTGGACTTATATCGCCAGTAATAATCACGGCCAAACTCTTAATGCAGGAGCTTTGGCTCATAAAGGATTTGGGATGGGATCAACCAGTTCCAGAATCCAAACTTTTGGAATGGAACAAGTATAGGAAATCGTTGAATGCGCTAAATACACTAACCATCGATAGACGAGTTTTGGGCGGAATTTCTGATCAAGCATTCGAACTTCATGGATTCTCCGATGCTTCGGAAAGGGCGTACGGAGCATGCTTGTATATCCGAACCATTGAGCGAAATGGTACAATTACAGTTCGTTTCCTTTGCTCTAAATCTAGAATAGCCCCTTTAAAGCAAATTTCGTTACCGCGTTTGGAATTATGAGGAGCTCTTCTATTATCCCAGTAGCTTCAAAAGACTCTCAGCGCTCTGAAAAATATAAATTTCGATAGCATCACTCTATGGACCGATTCTACCATTGTTTTGCATTGGCTAAATTCTCCTCCTAAAACTTGGCAAACTTTCGTTGCAAATCGTGTATCACAAATTCAAGATGTGACTCAAAAGTGTTTGTGGAAACATGTACGATCACATGATAATCCTGCAGATTTGATCACTAGATCTAGTTCACCTGAGACTCTGAAAACTTGCCAATTATGGTGGTACGGACCTCAGTGGTTATCAGACGTTCTAGATAATTGGCCTGAGACAGTTCAAACTATCTCCTGTGATCCCGAACTTGAAGAGCGACGAAGGAAAACAATTACCCATCTATCGACATTAACATCATGCGATTTAGTCAATAAATTCTCTAGATGGATCGAACTTCTTCGAATTACTGCCCTTTGCCAGCGCTTCATTAAAAATTGTAGACATCCCCAACAAAGATCAACTGGACATTTGAGTCCTAGTGATTTACGAAAGGCAGAAATAACCTGGATTAAGCAAGCTCAACAAGTATGGACATCGACAACCTCCCGAAAAACAAAGAAGCAAGCACTAGACTCAAAACATTAGCTCCCTTTGTAGACCAAAATGGCATTCTTCGTGTAGGAGGAAGACTAAAAAACGCTTTAGTCAACTTTGAGCATAAAAACCCAATTCTTCTCCCACCTGACCATCACATTACACGAATGATCGCAGTTGAGACTCACATTACCACTTTGCATACAGGTCCTCAAGCACTTCTTGCCGCAATAAGAACAAAATATTTGCCACTCAACGGAAAGATACTGACTCGCTCTATAGTCAGACATTGTTTCAAGTGTAGCCAAGTTACTCCGAGGACAGCTAAACAGTTAATGGGAGAATTACCTCCTTACAGAGTCCAGCCATCCCGTCCATTTGAAAATTGTGGTATTGATTTCTGCGGACCCTTCTTTTATCGCCGACTTTCACAACGAAAGTCGCAGCCTATAAAGGCTTACATTGCCCTCTTCATCTGTATGGTAACAAAGGCTATACATCTCGAATTGGTCCCAGATTTGACAACAAGAAAATTTTAAGGTCTCGAAAGAATGATGCAAGACGTGGGATGATGGCAAATATATACTGCGACAACGCTACTAATTTTTTCGGAGCTAGAAACGAGCTCCACGAACTTCAACAGATCGTAAATTCCGAAACTCATCAACACCAAGTGTATGCATTTTGTGCCTCTGTTGGTATAAACTGGCATTTTATTCCACCACGTTCACCTCACTTCGGTGGACTGTGGGAAGCGGGAGTTAAAACCATTAAAGGTCATCTTAAACGAGTAATGGGTAACAATATACTGTTGTATGACGAACTTGAAACACTAATAATTAAGATCGAAGCCTGCGTAAATTCTCGACCTCTAACTGCCCTTTCCAATGACCCAAATGACTTAAATCCCTTAACTCCAGCTCATTTTCTAATTGGACAACCTGCCTCCTCTTTCGCTACTCCTAACTTTAGTGAACTCAATGTAAATAGATTAAGTTATTGGCAAAGGATTCAGCAGTTATATCAAACATTTTGGCGAAGATGGTCGCTTGAATACCTATCAACTAGGCAACCGCGCACTAAATGGAAAAGAGTCTATCAAGCACCTCCAGTAGGCTCCTTAGTACTTCTAAAAGACGAATTTAGACCCCCGCTTCAATGGACATTGGGTCGAATCGTTGAACTTATAATGGTGCCGATGGAAAGGCTCGAGTCGCCACCGTCCGCACTTCGAAAGGGCTCTTCAAGAGGGCCATAGTCAAGTTGTGTCCGCTTCCAGATGCTTGAAGCCTACGCCTTCAACGGGGGCGGCATGTTTGGTGTTTTAGCCAGGAGATGGCAGATGTAAACTGTTGAGCGTTTTGGCCGATAGATGGCCCTGTAATTATATTCACACCTCCTAAACTATTAGACTTTTAGTACAGTATAGTATAGTACACAGGAGAGTACAGTTGGTGCGTAGTAAAATTAAACATTAAACATAAACTCAAGCTAATGTGAAATTAAACATTTTGTGCAAGCATATCCGTGCATCAATTAATCAATCTCGTTATCACTTTTGTATACAACTGGAGTTCCTTGGTTGTACGAAGTGTTCTTTGAAATAAACACGTATATGTGTATGTAGCTACATTTTACCTTGATGTATTCATTTTTGGCCAGAGATAGCAGCACAGCTGAGTACTAATTACCTATTCACCTCTACGGTTCGCTGTTGCCGTGGGTAATTTTCCGATTTCTTTTCTTTTTCTTTCCCAATTTGATTTATGCAATTGACTTTTAAACAGCGTGGCGCCTAGTTTTCCTTTTCTCGTTATCTATATTTATTTGTTTCATTTTTTTTTTATACAGGTATTTTTGTCCTATTATTCCTTTCCAGCAAAGTTTTATTTATTCATTTGGAAAACCCTCTGAACCCAGCCCGTCTCCACGGTAGTTTAGTCGGAGCACTTGAGTATGTAAACACTAAAGGAGAAAATCTAGTGTAACAGTCTCCAACCCAAAGGTACATACTCTCCAACCCAAAGGTACATACTCTCCAACCCAAAGGTACATAGCCTCCAACCCAAAGGTACATAGTCTCCAACACAAGGTACATACTCTCCAACCCAAAAGTACATAGTCTCCAACCCAAAGGTACATAGCCAAATTCCGAGTTTCAAGAAAATTAGTAAACCGGAAGTGCGCTTTTACTGGACAGTTTTTGCAATTTTTTTTCCCTAAAAATACCGACTGTTTTAAAAAACTAATAAGAATAACTCGCCACGCTTGGAGAGTTAGGCACGTCAGGATCTCAGATTCTTTAGGTTAGCTTTTCAGTTTTTTATTGTAATTTATAAAACTATGTTTGATTTATTTAACCATTAGTTATGTTAATACTTTTTTTTACTTTGCTATCTTATTCCAGTTCTGTTTTAGTTCTAGTGTAATTCTTGATGTTTTTCATGATTTTTCTTTTTTGTATTATTATTTCTTTTTCTGTAATGGCTGTAAACTCTAGCAGACGGCTCTTTGCCATGCTTTTGTACTGAAGTATTTTAGCATCTACTGTATTATTTTTTTTAAATAAAGTACTTATGATAATAATATAAATGTGATGGAAATTTGCTATTTTCAATTGTGTGGTGTTTCACACCACACCCAAAGATATAAGGTTTTTTTTCTTACTCAAAAGTCCTATGTATTTCCTGTGAGATAATTTGACACTATCGCAATAATTCTTCTTATTAATTATCGTATTAATTGGGAGAATCTGTGGGCGTGCTATAGGTTAGCTATAAGAATGTTGCCCCTTTCCATGGGTGGGTGAGTTTACTCCAGACAATGTATTAAAAGCAGCAGCATCCAACGTGGAGTGATCATTTTATAATAATCACTGTATAATTTGATTCGATCTTCAAGTCTTGTTAGATCTAGTTGCTAGAAACCATTTCCAACCATTAGTGTTCTTAATAATCACCCCTTTTAGCGAAATTAACTACTCAGATTTCAAATATTCATTTACTTCTGTTATATGATATTAAACAATAAATTTATCATTAATTATACTTAATATTATATAATGATTTTGTCTCTACGCTAGCGAAAACACTGCCAAATTTCTAGTATCCACCCAGGAAAAACTTCGAAACAAAATTGTGTTAATTTTTGTACACTAACTATTGATTTGGATTGATTTAAAAAATTTAATTTTTTTTTTGCCACCTAATATTAAGGGCCCTGATACTCCGTGGCATCGATGCAATCATGTTTTGAATGGTCTCTTGTCTGAACTACATCCCATTCTTCTTTGTAGGGCAATGCGGAGCTGTTGCAGAATAGTTGGAGGCTAATAACACGAGCTCTAACATGCCTCCTTGAGCAAGTCCCCATAGATGTTCTATAAGGGTTCATGTCCGGAAAACGTGCAGGCCAATCGATCACATTTATTCCCCGACTTCCTCCAAGAAGCAGGTGACAATGCTAGTTATGTGTGTTCTGGCGTAATTATGAACTTCTTCAACATACCTAACAGTGGTCATTGAACTCTTCTTGTAGGGCAATGCGGAGTTGTTGCAAAATAGTTGGAGGCTAATAACACGAGCTCTAACATGCCTCCTTGAGCAAATCCCCATAGATGTTCTATAAGGGTTCATGTCCGGAAAACGTGCAGGCCAATTGAATACATTTATAACCCGACTTCCAATCTAAGAAGCAGCGTGAGAACTACATGTGGTCTGACGTTATGATTGCATTAGCACGAAACTGTCCCCGAAAAATGGAGCAAACGATATGACTCCCTCAAGAATAACTTCTTCAACATACCCAGCAACGGTCATTGCGCCTATTTTCAATAACATTAACTCGGTGCGAGCCTCCAAAATTATCCCACCCCACATCATAATTGATTGTCTATGAACTTACTTCCGCTAGTAGTGTATCGCATGAAGCGCTCCCGCTGACGATTTGAAGAATACAGACCAAATCGCGATTTATCTGTGAAGATAACCCCCCCCCAACTGCTCTACAGTTCTATCTTAGCTATCAGACCTAGTTTCTCGCAATCTTCTTCCAACAGTTTCCAGAACACACGGTGACTCTCCAAACTTGTAATAAGTTATCCCTGAGTTATGAAACTGTAAAAAAAAAAAAAACTTGGAGCCTAGAAAACGGAAGAAATTGGTCGTTTCGATCTGTTGTGACCCTTGTACAACCATTTCATCAACTTCCTTCAGGCAAGCTCCTGCTCCAGACAGACCAGTTTCCTTCTTGTCTGGAGCCATTAGAGTACTAGCAAAATCATCCCATTACTTTCTACCATTTTCAGGGTGTCCTTCCCCATAATACGGATCTTATAACAAGGGATTGAATTATTTTAAAACTAATTTAGTTTAAATATTTTAATAACTAGTTATTTTTAAAACTAATAATTAATTCGCGCCCAATTTAAATTCTCACAAATTTTAAGTTAAATTTCGTAAAAAATTTTAAACTTTAGAGTTGATAAATAAGTGTTATTTTTTATCGATATTTTTAAAAATTCTATTCGATTTTTTTATATAAAATTAAAAAAATTAATCGATAACATTTTGTTCTTATTTCAATAAAACTTAATTATCACTTTTTAAGAGATTTGTGTTTTGTTCAGAAATATGAGTTATCTTGCAAGTTTTATTTTTATCAAAAATATAAAAATCGTGCCTGATAATCGATATGTGTTACTACTGGACTTTTGCTAATACGCGATTGTAAACAAACAGTAGATTAATTCAGATTCAATAAAATTCAGATTGAATGACCTTCCAGCACAGACGGTCATTCACAGATCTCCACATTTAGAGCAGGTTACTGTTTTGTAATTAAATTCTCCTTAAGTTTATTTTATTTAGTTAATTAATTATGTATTTTCCAATAATAGGTATTTAATTTTTAGAGAAACAAAGGATGCTGTTTAATTCCTCCCCTCCCCCATGTAGAAGAAAATATGGGAATTTGATTTCGTAAATTCTTCAAAAACTTTTAATTTAAATTTATCTATAAAAAAAAAAAATTTTAATTTTTATATCAAGTTCAATAAATTTTAAAAATATAAAGATTTAGTGAAGATACAAGTATTTACTTTCTCTCACTCCTAGTAACAGGAAGTGTTGTAATAGTGTCAAATTTTCGATATCGAGTTTTCACCGGAAACATCCGTTTTGAGATCCCCTGAATCCAAAAAAGTAATTTTTGGCAAATGGTGTGTGTGTGTATATGTGTCTGCATGTGAACAGTATAACTCAAAAACGAAAAACGGGAGTAAGTTCAAACTTGATATTCCGTTTGGCCAGCACCATGGGATCCGACAGTACGTTATCTGTCAACATTCCTCAACCGGAATTACCACTTTCCACTAGTTGTTTTTTTTTTTACATTTTTGCGATTTTCTCAAAAATAGTTCCAACGATTTTCTTCAAACTTGTAACATCAACCACACATACAAAGAGCTACAACTTTTATTTGAAACATTACTCCGGGAAAATGCATTTAAGGGCATTTTTGGGGAAGGGGTCGGGTTAGGCTTTCATCTAAAGTGCTATTTCAGTTTATTAGACAATTCTATCATCTAAATCATTTAATTAGAATTGAATATGTTGTGAAATTCCCAGTTTGAAAAAAATCAGATAACCGGAAGTGCCTTTACTTTACCACTTTACTAAATGAGTTTTTCACTTTTTCGCAATTTCTCAAAAATGGTCCAACGATATTTTTGAAACTTCGTATATAAAGTAAACATAAATGATCTACACCTTTTATTTTAAAACATTTCTCTGGAAAACGTTATTTTAAGGGCACTTTTTAGGGAGGGGTGGGATTATGTTTTTCTCTAAAGTGCTATCAGAGTTGATTATACAATTCCATCATCAAAAACAAAATTAATTAGAATAAATAGATGGCCAAAATTCAGAGTTTCAAGAAAATTAGTAAACCGAAAGTGCGCTTTTCTGAACAGTTTTTTTCAGTTTTCGACGAATTTCATCAAATTTGGTACGCAAACTATAAAATTTGTCAATTATAATTTTGAGAACTGGAGTAAGAGAAAGTTAGGTGAGTGTTTTACACAGATTTTTTTTTTTTTTTATTGTTATTAGTGAAGAATTAGGCCGGAACGTATCAATTGGAAATCTCTGCATGTTTATCTCATTCGTTTCTATTTTACTAGAAAAGGACAGATACAACGGTTTCAAGATTTTAATTTTAAATTTTTTTTTTTTTTTTTAAATATGTACTAACGTAAAACTTCAACTATTAGAGCAGGCCAAACGAAGAATGTAATGAAATAAAAAAACTTATAAAGACAATTGGGAAACTCGAATAGACGATATAATCATGTATAGTTATGTATAACGCGGACGGGAATTTCAATTCCTACAGTAGTAGATTGGCAACACTGCCGGGCGGGCCATTCAAAACTAACTGTGACTAGTGAGTCAATCCTCTACTATTCTCCCGTCTATTAGTTTTTCCTAACAATTTATTTGTTAAATAATTGTTTTTTCTTCTTCTTCTATTTCAATTTCTATCAATTGGTTTTAAATTTTTTTTCCTATTCATACAAAAAAATAAAAAAATTCTGATCATTTATTTATTTATTTATTTTTTTTTAATTCTACTTATGCTAAGTAAGAGTTAAAATCTACTGAATGAGTATGTAATAATTAAAAAGAAATAAAGCAAAACACCGAAAAAATAAAAGGTAAAAAAAGAAAGAAAAATATTATAATAATAAGTTGAAACAAAATTTAATTATTGTAAGTTACGTAGATAATGAAATTATAGATTTTACTTCTATCTCAAAAATAAACTTAAAGCCGCAATAACAACTCATTACACAATAGTGTTTAGTTTATAAAAACAACCGTTTGTTATCTGGCTAGAACGCTCGGAATGTATTTCGTCCGACCAAAGTACATCTCACCAACAACATCCATCCACCAGCGTATTACCACTTGTTTTACACTTACTATTTTATAATAGCGTTTTATATTTTATATTTGTTTTTGTTTCTTGCCGACAAAGCTCTGGTTACACAACTTGTATTTTCTACCTACTGATTTTTTTTTTTTTTACAAAAACAAACGAAAGAACTTTTTCTTACACTCTAAGAAACACAAACATGCAAAAAGAATAACTGTACACATAATTTCCAATTCAGAGCATTGTCAGGCTCCACGTTCAGGCGCCAAATTTGTAACACTAAGCTGACTTAGCGTACCTTGGTAGCTATTTGGTGAAGGATGGGGTAGGGTCGGGCAACAATAGGTACTAGACGTCAGGCACACAATGTTATTTACTTATTTCTACAATCCAAAAATGACAAAAAAGAAACTTACAATCTAACGAAAAAAAACCTTACAATCTAACAAAAAAACTTACACTCTAATAGAAAAAAATAGAAATACATAGAAATAATTACTGAACCACTCGAAATAACATAAACAAAAAAAAGGATCCTTCACCTAATAAAATAAGTTTATTTTTTGAATGACTGTTTAGTCTGCTTCTGTCCTGGTGTTCTCTTCCACCATGGCAGACGCTGTTCTACTCTATCCAATCTTTGACAGAAGTTTGAATTAGGCTCTTGGACAACCCACAGAAGGGTTCGGGACCTATAAAGGTATCCTTCGATCCCTAAGTTTAGAGAAAATCTGAGTTTCTATGACAATTACAGCTACAAGTCACCTAGGAATATATATGAGCATCTCAAAATGCTTTACAGAGGGTAGCAGAAGAGTATAACCAGTAACTTATTATATCTAAAGTTTAAAAAATGCATAAACTAATTATGTTGGTGGATGATAAATTAAAAATGTTGCGCGTGGATGCAACAGAATTGTTGTAGAGAATATGCCAGTGTATGGACTCATACACAACGGGTTATATCCGTTTTATAAATATTTATAAGTATGCAAATATATTCGGTGAATCATGTAATCTACTGAACGGAAGTTTTTTTTTTTTTTTTTTATTTTTATTTAAGGCGTCTCAACATCTGTGGTCATTTGCGCCCGGAGCCTTCTCAGTGCACTGCCGGCCTCCGGACAGTAGTCTCCCGTTACAGACAACACTGTCCATCACCGGACAGTGAGCTGTAGGGGCTCCTAGGAAGAGAAAATCTAAGGGTAGCACGGCTGGATTCGAACCCGTGATCTCCGCGTTACTAGTCCAGCGCGCTACCACTGAGCTAATCCCTTCCCTAACTGAACGGAAGTTAAAAAATAAATAAATAAAATTACAATAAAAAGTGCAAATACAATAGATCAAGTTTAAAAAGTGAAACTAGAAAAGTTGTAATGCAATTACGTTATCATTAGCATATTTACAAGGTTCAAGGTAATGTAATAGTAAATTTCGTGCACTGTAAGATAAAATCAAGAAATCTGGTGTGAAACACTCACACGACTTTCTCCTACTGTTGTTAACACATTATAATTACTGTAAATTGGATTTTGAGGTTCGGTCATACAAAAGAACTCTTTTTAAATTTCTACCGACGTTTCGGCACATTTATTGCCTTCTTCAGGGTAAAAATTTTCAGTTAGAATTCCCGTAGTAATCAATCTAGTTTAACCTGTTACATACCATCACAAAGTGTTAAGGACATTGTATGTCACAGGTTAAACTAGATTGATTACTACGGGAATTCTAGCTGAAAATTTTTACCCTGAAGAAGGCAATAAATTTGCCGAAACGTCGGTAGAAATTTAAAAAGAGTTCTTTTGTATGGCCAAACCTCAAATCCAATTTACAACATTGAATACTGCGGTCGTAACGAACCCAAAAACATTATAATTATACATAAAATGAGAAATTTGATACGAGGGGACAAGTATCTACCCCAAGCACGTATTATTCTGCCTAGATTACATTTTAGTCCAGAAATTCAGCGCTAATGACATTGAACCAAGTGTGTTTGTGTGTGTAAAAGTTCCAGCATCATATCAATTGAACATACAAAGAACTACAACATTTGTTGAAAATGTGGTTGGGTCCGCAATGCTGGATAACATCCGGTATTTTATCCGTCGTAGCATGCATATTGGTTTTGTTCCTGACCGGTTTCGGATATTCAACTATCGTCAGAACAAATTCACTAAGATCGTGTAGAGAGTTCACTTCAACGAAATGTTTCGGTAGACTCACACTTGTTGCTTTGTTGATTGTATATATGTGGGAAGGTTATAAGGTTAGGTTATTATGTGTGTGTGTTTAATGACAAAATGGAATTATTATAAATTGTGATTAGGCATTAGGAAAATAATAGCATGTTTTGAAGAATATTTTATAACTAAATTTTAAGAGGGTTGTTAAGCATGCTCAGTGTTTTATCAAGTCCTTTTTAATGGGGGGGGGGAGGATGTTTCAGGAGTAAACTGTACTAATAAGAGTAGATAAATTTTAAGGAAAGGCAATTAATGGATGAATTTTAAAGAGACAATGCAAAGTTTATGGACAGTGAATAGCTTGTACCAAAATGTGTGATGGATGCCAGAAATATAGAAATATATTTATTTGAAATTATCAAAAATATGAAGAAAATGCAAGCTTGTTGGCAAAAGGGGTACACCCAGGTTGAAGACTACAATTACAGGAAGTGTTCATGAACCTTGGTAGCATTGTCTACTCCTTCTTCTCACAGGGGAAGTTTTGAACGAACCATTAGAAGGCATTCTTTCAGGACAGTCTGCATTCTGCTTTCAAACAAGAACAGTCTGAACTAGACACTGAACCAGAACACTTGTCTTGCGCTCTCTTGTGCCAGTCATAAATTAAAACATAAGAGTTTTGCACTTAATCTAGTTAAATAATTGATTTCTAAACATAATAGTTGTGATATTATAAAAGTACTTAAATTCACTTAGAGAATAATATAATTATTTCAAAAACAATAGTGATCTTTTACTTATTTCTAATACTGCTCTCTCTTTCTCAAACTTACACACAAGCCCTTTACAAAACCGCTCACGCCACAAGCTACTACTACAACAAATCTCACACCAATAACATTTCATTGGTGCCAGCAGTTTGGGATTTTATCAACCAGAATCCACAAATTAAGGAGTACGTAAAATTTTCAATTAACTAATTAAACAAATTATCCATCAGATAATTTTATTGCTTTTTTCAATTTCTTCTCAGCGGAAATATCTTAAATATTTCCCATAATTGAATTTTCTAGTGAATTTCATTTTTAATTTTTGTATTTGTACCACTGTACCCTAATCCCTTGTGAATTTTGAATTTATGATTGCTCTTAATAGATCGCAAATTGTAAAAATTCCATAACCTCCCTCAAAAGGCAACTCAAATCAATTACGCAGACGCCTTGAAAAATATAATCTTTCCCAAGGTAATTCTCCTGGTTCCAAAATGTATAAGATTAATGGCCAAGATATGGGCATCGCGCTGCTTTAGAATATTTACTTGCTCAGCAGCAATTAGCCAATCCTCCTGCCACCCCCAGCAATTAACCTGCTAGCCCCTTGAGAAATTTACAATTGATAAACAGTTTGCCCACATTCGATGGCGAAAATGCAGCCAGTGTTTCAGATTTCCTAGACCAAATTAGCGCTAGCCTTTCTGGCTGGGATGACGCAGCAAAACTAGAAATCCTAGCACTTAGGCTCTCAGGTTCTGCAAAAATTTTTATGATACGCAGAAAGCCGAATTACAACGCAAGGGTACAATTATAACGTATCCTCTAATTTAAGAACGACTTCTAGCCCGATTTCGTAAGGAGAAAACCCCTCTACTCCTCTTACAACAGATGACTAATATTCAGTCTCTTCCCACAGAGTCTCCTGAAACCTTCGCGGATAGAATTAGACATATCCAGTCCGCTATTAGTTTAGAAGCTCAAGCTAACCTACTCGAGGCCTTACATTCTATTTTAGACAAACTGGCCACTGATGCATTCCTGAAGTCACTTCCTCAACCGCTTCGAAACGAGGTACGAACAAAGCTACCTCAAAAATTAGACGAAGCACTTTCTTATGCCAATGCCTTAAAAGAAGTACAGGCTTCGGAAACAAATCCTACAGTTTTCGCAGTCACCTCGAAAACTTCAAATCCTCGCACACCCCCATTTCCATGTCGTTTCTGCGGACAAATGCATTTCCATGCAGGATGCCCGCATCGAAATAAAATTCAGAAACTACCATTAAAACCTACAAACCACTCGAAGAGTTTTTAATGTAGTAAAAAATAGGCCCTGCCGCAACTGTTGTGGTCCACATTTTGATGTGGACTGCACAAACAAATCCCGACCAAATCCCCGCACTAACTTTGGCAAAATGCCTAACAATTTCAATATTCCTAGAAATTTTAATCACCGAGTAAATAATCGCTATAATAATCATAATCAGTATTATAGTAATAATAATAATGCTCGAGTTAATTCAAATAATTCATGATTCAACTCTTATCCTGGTAGACTCCAATGTACTCAAAATAATAATAATTATAACGAAACTGGCAATACCTCCAAAGTAGGCCCACTTGCCAATTTTGTTCAAAATTTGGGCATACGGCTCGTAATTGTTCTCAAATACAGCAAAAAAAACGGTAAAGCCCCCAGCCGCTCTCATGAACAGCTGATATTATGATCACGGCTCTCATACCTGCTTTCACCAATTCTGACAATTTGTTAGTAAAGTTAAGAATTGGCAAAAAATTTATTCGTGCCCTTGTAGACACTGGAGCTAGTCACAGCCTAGTGGATTCCAGTTTTTGTCGAAATAAGAACCTTCAGCATTCCAACATTATTTTAAAATCTCTGACTAACCAAGTAATACCTAATTATGGCATCACGTCCCTTCGTTTGCATGCGGACAATTCGAAAATTCCAATTTTTCTGGCGAATTCATAGTTTCGCAATTAAAAGGCAATTTCCAATTAATACTTGGTAAAGATGTCCTTACATTAAACAGGGCAATTATTAACACGTACACTGACACTCAATAAATTCAACATTCCATTTTCAAATAGTGCTCAAAGCATCAAATCAATTCGATTCAACAGCTACCTTTACCAAAAACCCTGCAGCTACCCCACAAAATTGTAGTGCCACCTCGCGCACACATAATACAAACACATACACTATATACGAAAATTCCTCTCGACACACAAATTCTTCTTACACAACACAATTCCTTACCTAGGGGTCTCTACATGCCCAATTCTATCGTACACATTGCTAACAACACCTGCACTGCACCATCAACCTTATAAACACTACCTCACACGAAATTACTATTCAAAAACACTTTCCAGTCGCACATATCGAATACGATTTTGAAACAGAATTACAGACTCACACCATAAACGCAGTACAATCTGCCACTCAAACTAACACTAACGAAATCGCTTTACAACAAGAACTTCTCAACAAATTAACGCATCTCTCTTCCCAACAACAACAACAAGTTCTACATGCCCTCACTCCTTTTTATGACGCCTTCACACACGACAACAATTTTCAAACAAAATTTTCTGGAGTCACTCACCACATTGACACAAAAAATCATGCCCCTGTGTCCAGCCGCCCCTATAAGATAGCACACTCCGAGGCTCCCATCCTCAAGGCCCTCATACAAGACAATCTTGATAGAGGTATAATAGAGGAAAGCAAATCCAACTGGGCTCACCCCGTCATACTCATTAAGAAAAAACACGCTGACCACACTAAAGTTGATGTTACAGACATTACACAGGTCTGAAAACAATATAGGTATGTGGTTAATCTTCGCAAACTAAATGCCATCACCACTTCCGAAATTTACCCGCTCCCGGATATACAGCATATCTATCCACACTGAATGCCACCCGTTTCTATACCACCTTAGGCATCAGTGGTGCCTTCCACGGCATCCTCCTTGACGAAGCATCTAAAGAAAAGACGTCCTTCGTCACTAATTTCGGAACCTATTAATTCAAGGTTCTTCCCTTCGGTTTAAAGAACGCTTCAAGCGCTTATCAGCGTTTAATGGACAAAATTATGTCTGGATATGCTGGTGACATCTGCCACACCTTCATAGACGATATACTCGTCTTCCATGGGAAAACCTTCGACGAACACCTCCATGCATTATTAAAAGTAATGAAGCGTCTCCAGGCCGGTAACTTGTGTATAGACTTGGGTAAATGTCAATTTTTTAAAGACAGCTGTAAATATCTGGGTTATGTAATTAGTTCTAACGGAATAAGGCCCGACGAAGAAAAATTAAAATCGGTTAAGGACTACCCTGTACTCGTAAATTAAAAGTCGTCAGAGCATTTTTGGGTTTCATAGGTTTCTATAGGAAAATTATCCCCAAATTCTCTGGGCTTGCCAAGCCACTCACAGACCTTACAAAGAAAGGTGTAAATTTTCAATGGACACAAGAGCGTCAAGACGCTTTTCAAGCTCTCAAATCCACCTTAATATCTCCACCTGACCTAGCCTATCCAAATTACGAACATGAATTCATCCTTAATACTGATGCAAGTAATATAGGCAATTCTGCAATTTTAAGCCAAAATATTAATGGCGATGAAAGGCCCATAGCGTTTGCTTCACGTGTGCTTAATGAAGCAGAATCCAAATACTGTACTAACGAACGTGAATTGTTAGCCATCGTATTCGGGTGTAAACCTATAGACATATCTTGTATGGCAAATTTGGTCGTAAATTTTCTGGACCTTACAAAATAGACAAATTATACCCCAACCATGCGCTTACATGGAAGACGGTAAAAAGGTAGTACACCTCAGTAAAATTAAAAAGGCATGTGTAAGGAAACTGCCAGAATCCCAAAATAAACATCCTATGGTACTTGGCGACCGACATAAAACATAAAACACTAGAAATCATTTTCACTCTACATGACACACTTCTCAAACTACTCTCAATCTGCACACTACACCACATGTAAATATTGTACTTATTATAAAAATAAATAAAAAAACAAATAAAAAGGATAAATAAATAAAAATAAAAAAATTTGCATGGAATCAATTAGTTAGTGTAGAGCGAAGATGTATAAAGTATAGTATATAATTAATTTAATTTGTTTTTAATAATAGGCACATAATTTTGTTGCAGAACTCATTCCTGACACAAAAATCATTTTTCTAATCGAAATTTTAATATTTTTTTGGCCCATGATATATTATTATTAATAAATTGATATTTCTTTTTGCAGATTTAATTGTGAAAAGCATATGCCTATATTTGTCGATATTCGCATTTATTTAATATTTTTGTATGTTAATATTGATGTTTTTTATTGAATTTGACTAATTAATTAATTTTTTTCAGTTCGCCTTAAAAGAAAATTGAATAATTTGTATTATATTTGTACTTTGCCTATCTTTTGTATATCAATCTTATATTTTGGTAATATTTAATTGTTTTGTAAGAACAGTCTGAACTAGACACTGAACCAGAACACTTGTCTTGCGCTCTCTTGTGCCAGTCATAAACTAAAACATAAGAGTTTTGCACTTAATCTAGTTAAATAATTGATTTCTAAACATAATAGTTGTGATATTATAAAAGTACTTAAATTCACTTAGAGAATAATATATTTATTTCAAAACAGTGGTGATCTTTTACTTATTTCTAATACTTCTCTCTCTTTCTCAAACTTAAACACCAGCCTTTTACAAAACCGCTCACGCCACAAGCTACTACAACACAACACATCTCGCACCAACAACATTTCAAATGACTTGATAAAACACTGAGCATGCTCAACCTTACCTAACCTATAACCTTCCCACATATATACAATCAACAAACCAACAAGTGTGAGCCTACAGAAACATTTCGTTGAAGTGAACTCTTTACACGAACTTGGTGAATTTGTTCTGACGATGGATGAATATCCGAAACCGGTCAGGAACAAAACCAATATACATGCTACTACGGATAAAATACCGGACCTACAACATTTATTTGAAACATTTCTCCGGAAATATTCATTTAAAGGCACTTTTGGGAGAGTGTCATCTTCTAAAGTGCTTATTTCAGTTTATTCACACAATTATATAATCTAAAATAATATTAATTAGAATTAAATATGTTGTTGAAATTCCCGAGTTTAAAGAAAATCGGATGACCAGAAGTGCGTATTTACCGAAAAGTATTTTTTGCAGTTTTCTGCTATTTCCACTAAAATCGGCTCCAACGATTTTCTTTAAACTAAGTGTGTGACACTACACATACAAAGAGCTACAACTGTTATTTAAAATATTTTTCTGGGTAAACTCATTTAAAGATTATGTTTTCCACTAAAGTGCTATCATAGTATATTGTAGAATTCTACCATCTAAACAAAATTAATTACAAATAAACAGACGGCCAAAATTACGAGTTTCAAGAAAATTAGTAAATCGGAAGTGCCACTTTACTAAATAGATTTTTCAGTTGAATATGTGGATAGGTCCCGTAATGCTGGAATAGCATCTAGTATTTATCCGTCGTATCATGCATATTCCTTTTGCTCCTGACCGGTTTTGGATATTCATCCATCGTCAGAGTAAATTTACCGAGTTCGTGCACAGAGAGTTCACTTCAACATAATGTTTCTGTTACACTCACACTTGTTGGTTTGTTGGTTGTACATATTTGCAGGAGGTTATAAGGTTATGTTACTATTTACACACTACTACTAATACTATTTAATGACCGTTGTATTCAATGTTGAAAATAGATGTTAAAAACATCTATTTTCGCAATTTTCTCAAAAATGGCTCCGGCGATTTTTTTGAAACTTCATATATAAACTAAACATACAAAGATCTACAACTTTATTTAAAAATTTCTCTGGGAAATTCATTTAAGGGCACTTTTAGGGGAGGGGTGGGGTTGTTTTTATCTAAAGTGCTATCATAGTTGATTATACAATTCTAATAGGTACGTACAAAAATCTTTTAAACTTCTACAACTTTTATTGAATTTTCTTCGAAAAATTCATTTAGGGGCACTTTTGGGGAGGGGGGGTTATGGTTTCCTCTAAAGTGCTATTTTAGTTTACTATACAATTCTAGCATATAAATAATATTAATTAGAATCAAAAATACGTTGTTGAAATTCCGTGATTGAAGCAAATCGGATGACCAAAATTGCGTTTTTACTGAAGTTATTTCAGATTTATATGATTTTATCCATAAATAACATCGACGGATTTCATTAAATTTATTACAATAACTATAAATACAGGAGATCTACCACTTTTATTGGCAACTATTGTCCGAGAATGTTTAATTTAAATAATTTTTAGGAGAGAGGGGGAGAGTATGATTTCCTCCAAAAAAAATCTGGTGTGAAACACTCACACAACCTTCTCTTAATCCAGTTCTCAAAATTATAACTGACAAATTTTATAGTTTGTGTACCAAATTTAATGAAATTCGTCCAAAAAGCGCACTTCCGTTTTACTAATTTTCTTGAAACTCGGAAATTTGGCGATTCTATTTGTTTCTAATAAATTTTATTTCGATGATAGAATTGTATAATCAACTATGATAGCACTTTAGATAAAAACATACCCCCCCCCAAAAGTGCCCTTAACTGAACTTTCCCAGAGAAATGTTTTAAATAAAAGTTGTAGATCTTTGTATGTTTAGTTTATATATGAAGTTTCAAAAAAATCGTCGGAGCCATTTTTGAGAAAATCGCGAAAAAGTGAAAAAATCATTTAGTACAGTGATGAAGTAAACGCACTTCCGGTTATTCGATTTTTTCAAACTCGGAATTTCAACAACAAATTCAATTCTAATTAACACTATTTAGATGACAGAATTGTCTAATAAACTGAAATAGCACTTTAGATGAAAACCTACCCCCTCCCCCCAAAAAGCCCTTAAAGAATTTTCCCAGGGAAATATTTCAAATAAAAGTTGTAGCTCGTTGTATTTGCAGTTGATTTACCAAGTTTGAAAAAATCGTCAGAGCCATTTTTGAGTAAAACGCACAAAAGTAAAAAAACCAACAAGTAAAGTGGTACTTCCTGTTGTAGAATTTTGACAGATAACGTATAATCAGATCCCATGGTGATACCTAAACGGAATATGAAGTTTAAACTTTCTAAGATTTTTTGTTTTTGAGCTATGCTGTTCATATACATACACATACACACACACACACACACACACACACACACACAACACATAGAGACACACACACAGACCATTTGCTAAAAAAGGTCTTTTTGGACTCAGGGGACCTCAAAACGGATATTTCCGGTGAAAACTCGATATCGAAAAATTGATACGATTACAATACTTCCTCTTACTAGCAGTAAGAGAAAGTAAAAAGTCATTTTATTAAATTTACATTCTCCAATTGGTAGAAAGTTGTAGAAGATATGCAAGCATTCAGTAAAAATTATAAGTTTAAAAAAAATCTGTCATTAAGACAAAGTGATGTGAGTGTTTCACACCAGACTTTTATTTCATACTTAGGGCAATCTCAAAACTGAATTTCAAAAAGGTGAGAAAAACTACAACAGTTTATGTTATAGCAGTAGTTAATTAGAGAAAGTAAAGGTACGATGAGTAAATGTATGAGCAAATGTATGAGTAAATGAGTAAATAATGAATAATAAATTATATAGAATCTTACCTGCGCTTGGGAAAGACATATGCATTGATTTGGACAGGAAATTGCACCAGCAGATGTTCTAACGATAATGCACAGCCAAATCAGTATCTGCACCCTCAACTGCATCTATGCAAACAAAGAAAACAAAAAGCTATTCTGAAACACTCGCACCACTTTCTCTCACTCATAGTTAGTATAATTATATAAGAAAATTTGGATTAAATTTTATTCAGTTGTCCTAAAATAAATATTAGATTCAGTGGAGGGGGAAAGTGCCAACCTATCAACACCAAGCAGCAGGGAACATGGAACCACCCACACATACAGGGTGTCCGAACTAAGTTGTCCACCCCCTTTTTCTCGTTACTTATTGATGATGGAAAAAAAAATTCAAATCATAACTCCCTTTATTTTTTGAGTACTATCTAATGATATTATAAAACAAAAATCTGCTGCCGATATGCAGGTTACAGAAAAACACATTTTTTTTCAAATGGGAACCCCTATTTTTTATTAAGAATTCTAAAAGTACTTTTTTTTGTGAGAAAAATTGTTTTTGAAAAATTGAAATTGCTTTTGTGGTTCCAAAGTTATGAATTTTTGAATGAAAAAAACAAACTTTTTTTACCGCTTACTGCTGGATCTCAAAAAACAGCTTTCTGTGTTGTTGCCTCGTCGGTCCAGAAAATAAAAGATGAAAATCTGGAATTTCCTCCGTTAATACACTAATATGAAGGGGCGGGTGTTGGTGTAGTGGTTATGAGCATGGACTTGTAAGTGGGAGGACCCCAGTTCGAGTCCCGCGTATAACTGTAAATTTTATATTGGTATGAAAAATGTTAACAGTGAAGTAGGTGCTTCCCGCCCCCGTCCACGACACCTAATTTGGTAGTTGGACGTTAAGCCCGCCAGAAAAAATAGGCATTACTTTATTACTTTTACACTAATATGAGCCAAAAAAGTAATCGGCGCTCTTGATCACCTCCGCGAAACCCCTGAACAAAATGGTACCTAAATGGCTTATTTGATAGTGCCGGATATTTCCCACACGACAGTTTTACTAATTCCCAGAACTCTAGCCGCATTTCGAACTGAAGTGTTAGGATTCTCCTGCACATACAGTAGTACATTAAGCTCAGTATCGAAAGTACGAACATTCCTAACGCTATTTCTTGGCCCTTGGTGAATGACACTGCCAAACAAGCGGAACGTTGCAGCAATACGAGCAATCGTTTTCAGGCTTGGGTGTCTTCGTTCAGAAAATCTCTCCTGGTAAACCCTTGCATCTGCTTAAGCTTAACGACGGCATTAACAAAAATGTCGTACATCAAATGTCGTACAGTTTTTTCGTTTGTCAAATATGGGCGGTTCATCTTACCGGAACGAATGGAAGTTTGAGGTAGACGACTGAAAGTATTTTAAAAACAAGGCATTGTTTACAACCTATGGGATTAAAACGGTTATCAAGAGAGCATTTGTGGAAACACTCATCTTGCATTTTTGTTTTTGCCCTTTGGACGACTCTTATGCGTTTATCCACAACTGTTTATTATTACTATACCAGCGGTAAAAAAACTTTTTTTTTTGTTCAAAAATGCATAACTTGGGAACTACAAGAGCAATTTTAATTTTTCAAAAACAGTTTTTCTCACAAAAAAAGTAATTTTAGAATTCACAATAAAAAATAGGGGTTCCCATTTGAAAAAAATGTGTGTTTTTGCAACCTACATATCAGCACCAGATTTTTTTTTTATAAATCATTAGATACTACTCAAAAAATAAAGGGAGTTATGATTTGAATTTTTTTTCCATCTTCTATAACCACCGAGAAAAAGGGGGTGGACAACTTAGCCCGGACACCCTGTATATTTGAATAAACCAATCAGAACTAATTAAAATAATTTACTGAAACGTGAAAAAATGTTTCAAATAAAAGTGAGAGGCATATATATTTGTAATATAATCTCCAAGGAATACGGGATCTCCAAGGAGGTTTAGCACTTACGCCACTGTTGGGCCTCTTGTGCACCCTGTAGAACACCTCACGTCAGCCCTGTATCATTAAAAAATGCCAGGGCTGATCCAGCATTCGGTTCCAGAGTATGGGCGCCAAACTTCAGGAATCGTCTGTTAGCATAATGTACGCACTCACCAAGAAGATGAAAGCTCATCCTTTTTGGCCACCTTTAGTGCAGAGTGGGTCGGCAAAGAGTCTTATATTATGTAGATACTTCCTTAAAAGGCAATGCCCTGTAAACTAGAGCAGTAATTCTCCATAGCTCCACTTTTGTTCTGCCAAGAAGATATGTTCTGTGCGATTCTCTGAGGGGCCCTCCAAGAAAATCTTAGAGTGCCTCAGCCCTACAGTGTTTCTCCAATATAATGTATGTTTTCGTGTTATCCATTTTTCAATGGCCCCACAGTCAATGGGCGTTCGTAATGCACCCTCCTTTGCCAACCTGTCGGCCTCTTCGTTACCTTGAATGCTCTTGTGCCCCAGCACCCAGCCTAGCCGAAGACTATTATGGTTGGCCAGAGATAAACAATAATAATAACAATAATAATAATTTTTTTTTTTTTTTTTATAGAGGTAGGTGAAATGCGCGAAGTGTGGGACTCCCGAGTTGCTACCCACTAAAACACCTCCTCTAACTGCGGAACACTGGCCTGGAACTGTTCAGCACACTACTTCAGGCCAGGTCTTTATAGCGCCCTAAAGGCCCTCAAGGCCCTCTCCTACTTCTTTCTACGCATCTAAATACCCTTTTTGCTCTTGAAGAACCGAGTGTACAAACCCTGACACACTGTTCCAGGTCTCTTCCTTGCCTATCATCTTATCGATGATAGAGTCCGGACAGAAATCCTCTATCTTTTGTACCAGCTGGTCACTCTGAGTAGCCCATTCAAAAAATGTGTGAGAAACGTCATCAACCTCCTCTGGACAGAAGAGGCAGCACGGAGAGGCCACCTTTCCCATCCTATGGAGATAATAATAATAATAATAATAATAATAATAATAAATAATTATAAATAATATAGGGAAGGGATTAGCTAAGTGGTTAGCGCGTTGGACTCTCACGCGGAGGTCCCGGTTCGAGTCCAGTGCTACCCTTAGATTTTTTCTTCCTAGGAGCCTCTACAGTTCACTGTCCGGTGATGGACAGTATTGTTTGTAGCGAGAACATTTTCCGGAGGCCGGCAGTGCACTGAGAAGGCTCCGAGCGCTAATGACAATAGATGTTGAAGCGCCTTAAATTAAAAAAAATAAATAAATAATAATAAATAATAAATAATAATTATAATATCCCCGTAGGGGGAAGTGGACTAGGCGTCCCTGCGGGTTTCCCAGCCTAACAACACTACAATATACACTCATACTGACACCCTTGACACTACACACTACACATAGGACCTGCAGAGGTAGTTGATGTGTGCAACTACTTGGGTACAGCGCACCCACAGGTAAACTTGAGCTCCCCACCACACACACTCACTCACACCTGAACACCTGAACACTCGACACTTTACAGACGACCACACACACTGCATGAACAAGGACACGCACTCGTTGAGAGCTCGGAGTATAAATATCTCTCCCTCGTGCTTGCCGGCACGAGGCTTTGGGGCTAGGGTGGAAAAGGGGATCCTGGGCATTGAGGGGACGACGACCAGCGTGCGTCCGATCCCAACACCTGTCTTTGGCCTCGGCTTCACCTGAGAGCTCTACCTGGGGGTTAGCCCGACCCCAGGAAGGCTAGGGAATTCCGCCTCAGGCGAGTTCCTAGGGTTAGGAGGGGGAACGGGTCAGTGCTTCGGTATTGGAACGCTGTCTTCCGTGGCTCCTGACTATATCGGGGTACGATGGTCTACCCGGATAGTAACCGGGTGCATTTGATCGTCCGAGGAGGCGGGACCTCGATGAATTTCTTCGGTTATTATGGAAAATAATAATAACATTACTGGGCCTTGCCCACCAACCCACCAGCTCCTAAGCCCAAATCCTTTTCCTACTGCAATTAACCGTCTCCCTATCCCTAACCCTAATCCAACTCAATCCTTTTCTGCTCCCATCTCTCCTATTCCCCAATCTACAAATCCCTCATCGGCCTTGGATTTAACTGGGAAAAGGCCTAGCGTGGACATGGACAAATCTCTGGAAAAAATCTCTGGGATGCAGTTTACACTGCAACCTTATAGCCCTTCTTCCCCGCCAAGGAAGAAAGCCAAGGGCGGCCACCGGAAATATAATGAGACAGGAAACGAGATAGGAAATAAATTTATTGATTTTGATGAAGACAACTGGGGTAGATTTTTTGTTGTTAAAAAAAAGGAAGGTTCATTCACGAACGAATGCTCCTTTAAGCTCTACAAATTCATTAAAAGTACTTTTGGGGAAAACCAAGAGTATTAGGAAGCTTAATGATGGCTCTATCTGCATTGAAGCAGACAGTCGCACCCAGATAAGAGCCATCTTAAACTTACAGAAGTATATGGATGCCGATTTAGAAGCTAGTCCCCACAAGCGTTTAAATACCTCCCAAGGTATGATCACTTGTCAGGACTTCTTAAACAGCACTTTGGAAGACATAAAAGAGGGTCTGGCAGACCAGGGCGCTGTGGAGGTAAGACGGATTAAGCGGCGGCAGGAAGGATCCTTAGTGGATACTGCCTCCCTTATCCTCACATTTGACCGCCCAAAGCCGCCACAAATGGTAGACGCTGTCTTTTACAAGCTGAAAGTGCGCCCGTACATACCTTCACCCATGAAGTGTTTCCAATGTCAAAGGTTTGGGCACACTTCCACCAGGTGTAAGGCTACAGAAGCGGTGTGTATATGTGGTAAAATAAAACATGAAGGTGAATGCACACCGCCTATAATTTGCGTAAATTGTGGCGGTGAACATAATGCCAGATCCTCGGGGTGCCCGATTTTAACAAAAGAGAAAGAAATTCAGAAAGTAAAAACTCTTCAACAATTGCCTTATCATGAGGCAAAGGCAATTGTTGAAAGTAAATATTATGTGACGAAAGAAGTTTCTTATGCAGAGAAAATGAAGGCACCCCCGTCAGTGGCAAATTTTATCCCTGCCCCTTTAAATAATCAGGGGCAATCAATAAATGGCTCCTCCCCGGCCTTAAGGGGAACTATTGTAAAGGTGGGAGAAATACCCACCACCCAAACAAAATGCTCCTCAAAGAGCACCGATAGCTGAAAGGCTACCTGCAATCACTCCCATCGATAGTGGGAGTGACACAAAGGTGGGATCACTCCCACCTAAGAAAACAGTCTCCTCCGAAAGGGAGTGGAAGGTGGTTAGTCCCCGAAACGCTCCCCTAGGAGGAAAAGGATTGGTGGACTGATGTTGCCACCCCCACCCATTTTAAGTGCGAGGGGGGGAACATCAAGTTGGATAAAGTACAGACCTCTGGCCAGGGTGTCCGCTCTCCGAAGCAGCAATGGAAGCTGCAGGGGACGGACATTGAGGCCTCTGAATCGGAGGGTGGGAGCACTTCCGACCACCCTCGTAGAAGAAGGAAAAAAGGCTGGCCCAAAGGCAAGCCCAGGACAAAATTTGCCACTGAATAAATAAAATAAATAAATAAATAAATAGTAATAATAATGATAATAATAATAACAATAATTATGAATTCGGTATCCATATATCTACGCAATTACATAAATACTCTTGGGGAAAATTTTTTAATTAAAGGTATATGTATTAGAAATATCCTGCCATTCGTGGTCACTACTAAATATCAACATGTGTGAGTCCATCATTCAATGGAACATGCGGGGCTTCATGAATAATGTGGAAGGGTTACGCCGAATGGTGGCGGAACACCGTCCATTTGGGTTGTGCCTCCAAGAAACGAAGATTCGCCCGGGACAACTTATTCGAATCCCTGGATATATCGTTTATGACAAAGAGGTGCAACCTGCCCCAGGTGGGAGGGCGCACGGTGGTGTGGCTGTTTGCGTACGGGACAATATCCCCAGCAGACGGCTACCCCTTCAAACTAATCTACAAGCCGTTGCCGTGCGTCTAACTGCACCACTTCAGATCACCTTAGCAAGTATCTACCTGCCAGATATATTCTGGCGGAGAGGTGATCTGGAGAACCTGCTCTCGCAGCTCCCTGCCCCGGTGTTGTTGATGGGAGATTTTAATTCTTACAACACCTGGTGGGGATCAGCTAGAACCGATGCTCGAGGCAGAACTCTTGAGGAGATTATAGATAATGCTAACTTGATGCTCCTCAACAGTGGTGAAGCAACACACTTTAATGCACATTCAGGAAGCTTCAGTGCTATTGACCTGAGTGTTGCAACACCCACCATTGCAGTTCGCTTGGAATGGACCACATTAAATGAATTATATCATAGTGACCACTATCCAATCTTAGTATCAAGCTCCATCTCTAGGTCAGAATTTATAATTCCCTGGAAGTACGACATCAAAAGCGCAAACTGGCCCGCTTATTCTGCTAGAGTAGTGACTCCCTCTCTTACAGGGGATGTCACTCTCGATGCAAACAATTTTATGGAAGCGCTAATACGAGCAGCCGGGGATACCATACCGCGGGTAGGCGGAAGAGTCGTAAGACCTCCCGTCCCCTGGTGGACTCCGGAATGTAGAATTCCTTCCTGACATCCTATAACTTTCCCATAACAACTCCCTCTACCACGTCATCAATTCCCCGACCTACTGAAATAAATGGCCATCGACAAGGCTTGAAAATAGACAACACATCTGGAACATCATCAACTGGTATCCAGGTTACACTGCAACCATATATCTCCTCTTCCTCGCCGAGGAAGAAAGCTAGGGGCGGCAACTGGAAGGAAAGAGAGGTAAGTTCACAATTGTTTTTAGACTTAGAAAGAGAAAATTGGGGTCGTTTTTTTGTAATAAAAAAGAAAGAGGGAACATTCTCCAATGAATGTTTATTCAAACTTTATAAATTTATTAAAAGTACTTTGGGCAAAACGAAAAGTATCAGGAAGCTCAATGATAGTTCTATTTGCATTGAAGCAGATAAACGTAGTCAAATCGGTGCCATCATACAGAAATACATGGATGCTGAATTGGAAGCCAGTCCCCACAAACGTTTAAATACTTCTCAGGGAGTAATCACTTGTAGGGACTTCCTCAACAGTAGTATAGAGGATATTAAAGAGGGTCTGGCCGACAAGGGTGTGATATTATTATTATTGCACACACTCTTAGCCACCGTACCTAGCGCATAGAGCCAAAACCGGTGACTATGGTCACTTGGCCTTATCTACAAAGTAGATAAGTTATCGTCCCTGCCACGAGGAGGCGGACCTCTACTTATCCGTCTAGTCATTCTTTTTACCACGACATCTTGAGCGAACTCGACAAAGTCTTCGAAATTCCTTGCATTTTTTATCAGCTCTTTACTTTTCCCGGCCAGTTCTCCACCCTACTTATCTGCTTGAATTCCATATGGATTCTAGCCTCGTCGAGGAGAGGACACCGGAAGAGAACGTGATGCACTGTGTTCCGTTGACCGCATTCACAATTTGGGGAATCTTTCAATCCCAAGTCGAAGAGCTTAGAATTGAACTCCCCATGCTCCGTGAAATATTGTGTAACGGCCTGGGATAGCCGCAGCCATCGCATCGACAGTCTGTGATGCAGATTCGGAAGGAACTCATAAGTGGTTCTTCCTGTCACTGCCTCATCCCAGCGTCTTTGCCACTTCCCTAACTCATACTCTAGGATCGTTTTCTTTACGAGAGCAGGAGGCATCTGACTAGACAACTCCCGACCATCAAGGACGATCATGCCCCTTTTTTGGTGCTTATATCTTAGGGCCCTCATCTCTGCTTGGAGATCGAGCGGCAACACTCCAGCGACCACCGGTAAGGAGACCGTGGATGATGTCGCATAGGCCCTAGTCACCGAGCATAAAATAGCTCTTTGCATTCTTAGTAGAATGCCGCTGTACGACTGCATGTCCAGCTTGTCAGCCCAACAGGCAGCTGCGTACGTTGCGACATTCTCTATCAAGCCCTTGTAGATGGTCAGAGCCACACCAGTCTTCAGCCCCCACTCTCCACGGGCTACTCTTTTGATCCCCTGGTATAAGTTGAGACATCTTGAGGCATCTCGCTGAATATGGGGCTTAAAAGAAAGCTTCCAATCCAGGAGCACGCCCAGATACTCAAACTGGGTTACGTGAGCTATTCTTTGTTCGTCCATCCGTGGACAACTATTGCTAGGTCGTCAGCGTATGCAACCGAGTCACAGTAATCCAATTTATCAGTTTGTTCTAACAGCTCTTCCATCACCAGGTTCCACAGGAACGGGCCTATTACCGAGCCCTGCGGACAACCTTTGGTTATTGGTCGTGAGACCTCGCCGGCTTGAGTCACTAACATCGCCACCCTCTGGGTAAGGTAACTTTGTATAAGTTTAGAAGACTTGTGGACAATCTCGTCTTCTAAGTGACTCCAAAACAGTCGGCCACCAGACATTATCAAAGGCCCCAGCTATGTCCAGGAATACTGTGAGAACGTACTTGTTGCCCACTGCCACGGACCAATTCGAGGATTTTCATGATAGCATCTGTCGTCGATCTTCCCGATACAAAACCATACTGGTAGGGACTGAAACTGATAAAGCTTTTTAATCTCATTATAATCAGTTTCTCCAGCAGTTTCCCGAAAACGGGCAGGAGTTGTATCAATCGATACGACTTTGCATTATCAACGGGCTTGTTTGATCCTTTATATAAAACTTTTACAAGCCCTGTTTTCCATTGACTGGGAAAATATCCCAATTTCAGGCATCCATTGAAAAGGTCGAGCAGAAATTGGCTTAATACGTCCTCATTCTTCCGGACAATTTCCCCATTTATCATATCTATGCCAGGAGCCTTCTTATTTTTGATCTCGCCAATAACATACTTAACATCATATATATCAAATTCCGTGATGGAGTCCGTGAGAGCTGGTGACTCGTATGCTGCTTCGCGACGACTTTTTTGCAACTGAGTGTCGTCCAAAGGACAATCTCCAGGAAGAAGCACTTTCAATAAATGCTCTGTCGATCGCTGCTAGGACCCAGCACCCGGCACTCCGCCTATATTTAGACTAGCGAGTACCAGGTCGGTCCTAATTTTTCTTATTTGCACCTTGTACACAATGCCCCACGGATCATTATTGCCTTCTGACTCCACGAACTCCCGCCAGCTAGAAGTCATGTTCCCGTTGGTATCTTCTCCGCTTCTTAGCAACGTCTTTTTTGGCTACAGTCAACTCCCGTGTCCACCAAGGAACACGGCGTGGGCGACTTGTGGGTATTTTCTCAAGCACTTCCCCACTTGTGCCAGCTATTGCCTCAGTCAGCTCTGTGACCGCTGTATCGACACCATCAATGGTATCCCCTTGGACAATTTAGCAACCTGTGGTTGCTCGTCTCTAAATAATTTTCTTCTAATACCACCGGTCAGAAATTTTAGACTCGGTGGAGTCACTTCGATGTCCGAGAACGGACTAGACGATCTAGCTGTCGTCGGTGTGCTTGTCATATCAATATTATAGTGCTTAATTTTACTATATACAGTTAAAAACTATTTACAATATTTACAATGGGCTCAAGCCGAAGCTTACGCCCTCGCTCTGAAAAGAGCGGTTTGGTGCCCTCCGTCCTCTCTACAAGTGAAAATCTCAGGTGCAACCAAACTCTGTCTGGTGTCCAGCCCCGGCGACGAGGACGCAGGAGATCACTCGCTGACCAGAAAGCCACAAAGCTGTACACTGGCTTTTGTGATTCGTCAAGCTCAGAAAGTTCACTTAATAATCACTCAAATGTTATAGGGGTTGTTGTCTTACCTCTGACCAGTACAGACGTACCTATTTGCTCTCTCAATTCTCTGCTTATTTTTGGTAGTTTAAAGTCAGTTTTTTGCAAAATTTTTGTGTACAAGTAGTGGAGAGTAACATTGTTGTTCAAGTGGTTTACTTTGATAATGTTATAGTGAATTTAGTAAAAAGAAAACAACAAAAAACTTATTAATAACTTACTATATACAGTCGAAGTAAGAAGGCAAGGTCAAATATGGTGGTTAGATTAATGTTTACTATTTACGATTCTTATTAATGTTTGTAATATGTAATGACACATGAAAGTTATAGCAATGTCAAAGTGGTTCCAACCAGCTGCTATCTTCATAAAGGATGGCAGGAATAAAAGATAATTTATAACTAGTGGCCTAGCCGGCCGCTGTCTTCAAGACAAGGCCGCGGCCAAACAAACAAAGCCCCTTTTCAATACAAGGGTCAATACTTCACATCAAAGCAAGCACCGATAAAGCTGGCCACTGACCTAAATCACTGGTCACCGAACTAACCAAGGACGCACACTAGGACAAATGTCTTGGTGTGAGTGTTGCTAACACTAATATAAACTTCGCCCTATTGGAAGAGGGGATTATTATACACGAGTACGTCAGTAGATCATCATTATATACCAGTACGTCATTAGATTATACGAGCACATCGTTATACGAGTACATCGTTATACGAGCAGCAGTTCCGCGTCCCTATACAGGTTTTACTTATACTTATTTCATAGTCGTGCATCTTAGTTTATTTATTTTAATCATTTTTAAATTATTAGTTGTTTATCTCTTATTTATTTCTAAGTATTTCATGTTAATAGTTACCATTTCTCACATTTAAATTATTGTAAAAATATAGGCTATTTTTATAAAATTCAGTGTTAGTAATTCGAGCAATAACTTCCAAAAATCTCTAAACTAACGTCCGCCCTCTTCAAGACATCTACTACATACCATAGGAATCACAATAAACGATTCCACTACAATAGAGTCCCCAATGAATTCTATAAGTATGCACCGCCGGAATGTATAAGCAGATTGGAATATATTTTCAATAAAATGTGGAATACCGGTGAAGTTGCTGATAGCTTCAAGGAGGCCATTATTGTCCCTCTCCACAAAAAAGGTGACACAAGTATTGTAAATAACTATCGCGGTATTTCGCTGATCGATAGTATTGTGAAATTATTTTCATCAGTTTTACAGCGCAGACTTCAATGGTGGGTAGGAAGAAATAGTATATTAAATGAATATCAGGCCGGCTTCCGGAAGGGGTATTCTACACATGATAACCTTTTTAATCTTTTTAGCATTATCCATTGTAAATTTCAGGAAAGAAAAAAAGTTTATTTATTCTTTATAGATTTCCGTGCAGCATTTGACTGTATCGATCGGCGTGTACTTATTTTTAAACTTTTGAATTATGGAATATCTAGTAAATTTGTTAATATTATTAGAAAGCTTTATGAAAATACAAGGGCATCGGTGTGGACTAAGGAGGGCTTGTCCATGAGTTTTGAGACCAACATGGGAGTAAAACAAGGTTGTGTTTTATCCCCACTCCTGTTCTCTCTTTTCATAAATGATCTTAATGATTTCATTGATTGGGGTGGAGTCAGGGTAGCGCGCCAAAAAGTAAAAATGCTTCTTTTTGCGGATGATGTAGTGTTTTTGGCAGAGGATCCTACTTCTTTACAAAGAATGATAAATGACCTGGAGAATTATTGTGATACATTCAATTTTGAAGTGAATTTGTCCAAGTCTAAAATTATGATTTGTAAGCCGAGTGGTGGAAGGAGAGCAAAAAATGAAATTTGGAAATTTAGAAATAATACAATACAAGTCGTAGCAAGTATAAGTATTTAGGAATGAATTTAACGCCGTCTTGCAATGAATGCGCATCTAAAGGAAAAATTAGCATCATCTAAATTTAGCATTAATAGTTGATGGTCTGAAATTATTTGTAATAATAAAATTGATTTAAATAATAAATATGAAATTTTTAGGGCTACTACTAGATCAGTCATGTGCTATGCCTGTCAGATTTGGGGGTTCCAAGCCTATGATGAAGTAGAAAAATTACAAAGATATTTTATAAAAAGGTTGTTTGGACTCCCAAAGAATGTGCCGAACTATGCACTATATTTAGAGACAGAATTATCCCCGTTGTATGTGTTTACCTTAAAGCTACACATTAATTATATTATTAGAGTTCTTGACCTTTCGCCAGACAGACTACCTTTTTTGTTGGCAAAAGAAATAATAAAAAGAAAAATGTATTGGTTCAAGGAGTGATGTATCTCAAAAATAAATACAATTGGGCAGTAAACATAGCGAATATAACTAGTAATAATGTGCGGGAAAATACAAATTTAATTCTTAATCAGCTTGAAATAGAATACAAACAGCAATTTAAAAGTAAGGCCCAATCTGCTATCCACCATACTTTATATTCTCAACTGTCTTACAGTTTAAGTAATAGTTATCTGAATCTAACTAGCTTTGAATATATTAAATATTGCATAAAATCAGAACGGAGTCATTGTCATTAAATTATAAGCCGCGGTATAAAGATAGAAATTTCTGTTGTTCTTTACGTAATTTTAAATGTTATTGAAGATACCTTTCATTTCTTAGCAGTGTGCCCAATTTTGAAAGAATTTAGGATAAATTGTTTTAATAGTGTTAAATTAAATAAAGAAGAATGTTTGTTTTATTTAAATGGTGGAGACTGGATCAGTTTAGTTAAGTTTATCAAATCAGCATATTATTACACACATTTTTTAATCAAAGAATTTAATTTTTAGTTTAATAATTATAGTTTCAAGATGTATTTTTTTTTTCTTTTCTTTCAGGATGAATTTCTCCTGTTATTCAGTTTGGTTTTATTTTTATGTGAAATAGGAGTATATGTTTATTTTACTTCATCTATTTATTGTTATTTTATTGTATTGTTTGTTGCTTATTATAATGTCACTATTGTTTTAAAAATATTGAGATAACTACTTGACAGACGGTCGTAAGATCATTGTCTTTGTGATGTTTTGTCAATTTTTTTGTGACTGGGTAAGATAAAAAGAAAAAATAATAAACATCTTATCTATCTATCACTCAAATGTTATAACAGTCAAAAAACAGAACTTTCTCAGTATCAGTTTTAAAAAAACGCTCAACAATTTAAATAGCGAGGGGCGCGGGGCCACCAGGGTGTGATAGAGGTAAGGCGAATAAAACGGAAGCAGGATGGATCCTTAGTTGACACTGCTTCCCTTGTCCTCACGTTTGACCGACCACGACCGCCACAGATTGTAGATGCCGCATTCTATAAATTGAAAGTACGCCCTTACATAGCATCTCCTATGAGATGCTTTAAATGCCAAAAGTTTGGGCATACTTCGACAAAATGCAAGGCAACAGAGGCAATATGCGAATGCGTAAAGCCAAGCACGACGGTGAATGCACACCACCTATAACATGTGTGAACTGTGGCGGAGAACATAGCGCCAGGTCCTCGGGGTGCCCAATCTTAACCAAAGAAAAGGAAATTCAAAAAGTTAAGACTCTTCAACAATTGCCTTACCATGAAGCAAGGGCAATTGTTGAAAGCAAGTCATACGCAACGAAGGAAGTATCTTATGCCGAGAAATTGAGGGCGCCCCTATCAGTGGCACACTTAATCACAGCCCCTGTACATACCCAGGGGCAACAACAAAAAGGTCCATCCCCGGCCTTAAGGGGAACCATTGTAAAGGTGGGAGAAATCCCACCATCTAGCTCTTCCCATTGTGGACTCAGACTTGTTCACATCGTGTCCGTAATAAATTTAATTTTTCTTATAGTTACTTACATTTAAATATTGTCTATATTTTGTGCAGTTTGTTTTGAGTTGAACTAGCGTCAGTTTGCTGTGTTTATTAAAATTAATTAAGTTAATTTTATAAAGTGTATAGTGTAACTGTAGGTGAGTCTAGCTTGTTTGAATTCTTTTTGAACTTTGGTCACTTGTGTTTGCCGTAAGTAGAGACTTATTACTTGTGCCTTTACTATTAACTATTTTTTAAATAATATAAAATATTCTTTTTAAATAAATTATAATGGCCAAGTGTAGTAAATGTAATATTGCAGTTACGCGTGCTGCAAATGTTTCACACGCACAGTGTGCCAAATGCAAATTAATATTTCATTTGGAGTGTGTTGGCCTTACGTCTGACGACTGGATCATGTTAAAAGACTTAAATAAGACATGGCTATGTGCTGTCTGCAGTAAAGATATGCGAGTTGCTCGCACAGATTCTACGCCAGCATCTCCAGTTCCCTCTACAGTACCTTCTACTAGTGACGTTCATACGTTGAAAGAATTATTAAAAGCAGTTCAAAGTAATACCTTAGCTCTTAATAACTTTATAGAGAGTCAGAAGGTACAAAATGCTGATATGCTGAAGTCGCTGGATGCGTGTCATTGTTCTATAAAAGAGAATACTGACACAACAAATGCTCTCCAGACGAAGGTAGATTCTCTCATTGCCCGAGTAGAAGAGCTCAGTTCTGAAAAGAGATTGCTTGAAAGTAAGGTATCACAATTACAGATGACAGTGGAAGTATTGAGCAGGCCTCACGAGATAAAACTGTGGAAATTCATAATATACCGCTCGTTCAAGGAGAAAATACTACTGATTTGTTAAATAAAATAGGAATAGCTCTAGATGTTGACGTGGGAGAAGTGGATTTTGTATATCGAGCGAAACCAACTCCAAGTACTATTGATCCCCCACGTCCACCTCCTATAATAGCTTCCTTTTTGAGAGGGAGTACTCGTGATAACCTCGTTGCCAGGAGAAAAGTCAAAAGGGACTTTTCTACCAGACATATTGGCTGGGATGCACAGGAGAACCACATCATCTACATTAATGAATCCCTCACGCCTTATTTCAAGAAACTATATGGTGCTGCTCGTGCTGCAAAGAAGTTGAATATTATAAAATATGTGTGGGTGAAAAATGGTAGAGTGCTCATTAGGAAAACTGATGGCGCTCCAGTGATTTCGGTTTGTCATTCAGACGATATACCTTCCCAATGAAATTTAACTGCCGTTAAATACTTTATTAAAATTTATAATAATTTAGTTTGTTCATCATTTGGCAGTTATTTTCTTTACTTTATTAAAATTTATACTAATTTAATCTATTCATTATTTGGCAGTTTCTTTTTCTTCTTTATTAAAATTTATAATAGTTTAATTTATACATATTTGGTAATTTCATGCATTGTAGGTATTTTTTAAAGGGGAAGTTAAATTATTTTATTATTAATGTCTTTTTTAGCAACTTATATTGTGTACGTTGCGTTATAGTAAATTCATCTAATGTTACTAATGCTATGTCTTATGGTCTTTTTATATTTTATTATTATTATTTACATTTACATTTGACTGTTTATTACTACAATTGCAATGACTGATAATTTATTGGTGTGTCATGTTAATTGTCAATCATTGGTTGCACATATTGATGAGTTTCGTTGCTTTTTTTCAAAAAAATTTTATCATATTATAGCTATGTCAGAAACCTGGTTAAAACCACATATTAGTGACTCTGTGGTAAATTTAAACAATTACAGTCTTATAAGATGGGACAGTTTGGGAAAGGTTGGTGGGGGTGTGGGTTTGTTTGTTCATCAGTCACTACATACTAAAGTACTTGCTACTTCATCCGAACAGTACTTTTCTCGTCCTGAGTTTCTCATTGTAGAAATCACTGGTCATGCGGCTTCCAAATTGTTATTTTCTGTTTTATATCGCCCTCCTAAAGTAGGATATATTTCTGATTTTGAAAATGTTTTTCTGCAATATAATCAGAATTATAAACACCTAATAATTGTGGGTGATTGGAACTCCGATATGAATAGTGTTTCATTTGATAGTAACTACGTCAGTAATTTTATATATGGATGTAACTTCTTCCTTGTTCCTTTTCATCCCACACATCATACGTCTTCCTCGCACACCTGGTTGGATATTTTTATTGTTGATGATCCAGATAAAGTCATAGAACATTCTCAATTCCCAGTTTCTTTCCTCTCTAGTCATGATTTAATTGAAATTAAATACTCCTTCAAGGTACCCCGTCTACCCATCAAAAAGATTGTTGTTAGAGATTTTAATCATTTCGTTATTGAGGAATATTTGACGGATCTTCAGGACTGTGACTGGACTACATTTTATCAAACGTTAGGTATAGATACAAAAGTGCAACTTCTCAATAAATTTATTTTAGAAGCAATGAATAAGCATGCTCCCATACGTTCTGCTAATATTAAGCGACCACCAGCACCTTGGTTGACAGATGACATTAGATGTTTAATGCGTGACCGTGATAAATTACGTAGAGCTTTTATAAGAACGCATAACGAAGTTCTCTATATGAAATACAAAATAAAAAGAAATCAAGTGCAAAATGTAATTAAAAAAGCTAAACGTACTTATTACTCAAACACATTTTCCAGCAAAACTGATTCCAATTTAACTTGGAAAGAATTAAGAAAACTTGGACTAATTAAATCTCGTTCAAGACAGACAAACATACCTTTCAGTTGTGATGAAATTAATAAATACTTCGCCAGCTTTGTTAATAATCCTACTGACTTTAATACCCCAAATTTACCTTATGCACCTATAACTTTGAGTTTTGAGCAGTTCTACTTTAAATACATAACTCTTGACGTACTTCTAGCTAATCTCTTTCATAGTAAGACTATAGCCAAAGGTATAGATGAAATTCCTATAGACTTTGTAAAAAAAATCAATGCCTGTTATCATATCTCCGTTATTAGAAATTTATAACTTTTCCTTAATATATTCAGTATATCCATCAATATGGAAACAATCACTTATTCGTCCTCTTCCCAAAACTAAAGTTCCTTCCTCCTTACATGAATTACGTCCAATATCCTTACTTCCAGCAATTTCCAAGCCTTTGTGGCCGAAAGCAGTTAGTGACTGATAGTAATGAAGAAAGATCTCCTTGGGAGTCAGTTAATTCTGGTGTCCCGCAGGGTTCTGTTTTGGGACCTCTTTTATTTTGCTTGTATTTAAATGATCTGCCAAGAGTAATAAAGCATTGCAAACATGTGCTCTATGCTGATGATCTGCAAATATATTTACACTGTTTACCATCAGAATTAGAAGCTGGCATTGAGAAAGTTAAGCTTGATGTGAATTCCATCCTTAGCTGGACACAGTCAAATTTTATTGCATTTAATATATCAAAATCAAAAGCAATGATAATTGGCAGTAGAAAATATATAAATACAATTAATTTAGACCTAATTTCCAAAATTATTGTTAATAACGTAAATATACCTTATGTTACGACTGCGAAATGTTTAGGTGTGACGATTTCTAATACGTTATCTTGGAATAGCCATGTCAGTAATATTTGCAATAGTATTAATAAATCTCTATACCAGCTAAAACTCCATAAAAATATGTTGCCTATATCTCTCCGTAAACAGCTAGTTTGTACTCTCATACTTCCTCATTTTGATTTCTGCTGTCTGGTATATACTGATCTTACTGCGGAACTTAACACCAAACTCCATATATCACTTAACTCCTGTATCCGTTTTATATTAAATATTAGAAAAGACGAACATATTACACCACATTACTTTACTTTAAACTGGCTTACTGTTGACTACCGTAGAAAATACTTTATGGGTAATTTCATATACCAATTGTTTAGGACACAGACTCCAAAATACTTATATGACATGTTTACACAAAAAGCTGCACTAGACTTAAGAACTACAAGGACTGTCGATTCCAGACTTTACATACAACCACATAGGACTGTAACGTATCAAAACTCTTTTACTGTTGCTGCCAGTAGACTTTGGAACGACTTACCTACCGACTTGACCAACAAGAAATCACGGCCTAGTTTTAAGTTTTTCTATTACAATTATTTGTTTGAATTGTACAAACGAGATTTTTAAGTTTGTATATAGAAGTTATTTTTCTTTTTTTTTTTGTTTTACATTATTATATTAATAATTATTATTACTATTATTATTATTATTTTATTAATTCATTATTATTAGTAATTTTTATATATGTACATATTTTATATAAAATTATGGATGTAAATAGTAGTTAAGAATTTATTTCTGTTTAATCTCTCAGATCAGAGAAAATATTTCTAACATTGTAAATTTTATGGTTGCTCTTAAGGGACATAAGTCCCAGAGCATAATAAATTTATCTTTCTTTCTTCTTCTTCCCCAGCCATGGGAGGAGCTATTAACAAGGTGGGAGAAATCCCATCATCTAAACAAAACGCCCCTCAAGGGGCACTGGTAGCCAAAAGGCTGCCAACTATCACTCCCACTTCCAGTGGGTGTGATACAATGGTGGGATTAACCCCACCTAAACGAACGACTTCCTCCGGGGGGGAGTGGAAGGTGGTAAGTCCACCGAAACGCTCTCCTAGGAGGAAGAGTCAAACGTTAATGTTGCCACCCTCTAACACTGTAAGTGTGAGGGGGAGGCCTATCAGAAGACCAACGTCCTTGGGCCAGAGTGCCCACTCCCCGAATCAGCAATGGCAGCTGATGGGGACGGACATAAAGGCTTCTGAGTCGGAGGGTGGAAGCACTTCCGACCACCCTCCTAGAAGAAGAAAAAAAGGCTGGCCAAAAGGCAAGCCGCGGACAAAGTGTGCCACTGAATAAATATAACTATATCTAATTATGACTTCAGCATCCATGTATTTACGATTTAATACAAATATTATTAGGTCAAATGTTTTTGTTAAAACGTTAATAGGTGCGACGAAGATCCTGCCACGTGGTTATCTCTATATATTAATATGTGTGAGCCCATTCTCCAATGGAATATGCGGGGCTATTCGACTAATTCAGAAGGGTTACGCCGAATGGTGGCGGAACACCGTCCATTTGGGTTGTGCCTCCAAGAAACTAAGATTCGCCCGGGGCAATCTATTCGAATCCCTGGGTATACCGTATATAACAAAAAGGTATAACCTGCCCCAGGTGGAAGGGCGCACGGTGGAGTGGCCGTATGTGTAAGGGATAATATTCCCAGCAAGCGGCTACCCCTCCAAACCAACTTACAAGCTGTTGCCGTGCGTCTAGCTATACCACTGCAGGTCACTTTAGTTAGCATTTACCTACCAGATATATTCTGGCGGAGAAGTGACCTGGAGAATCTGCTGTCACAGCTCCCTTCCCCGGTGTTATTAATGGGCGACTTCAACGCTCATAACACCTGGTGGGGATCAGCTAAAACTGATGCGCGTGGCAGAACTCTTGGGGAGATTATAGACAATGCTAACATGATGCTCCTCAACAGTGGTGAAGCAGCACACTTTAATGCACATTCAGGAAGCTTCAGTGCTATTGACCTGAGTGTTACAACACCCACCATTGCGGTTCGCTTGGAATGGACCACACTTGATGACCTATACCATAGTAACCACTTTCCAATATTAGTATCGAGCTCCATCTCCAGGTCAGATTATGTGATACCCTGGAGATACGACATCAAAAAAGCAAACTGGCCTGCTTATGCCACCAGAGTGGTGACTCCAAATTTCACAGGGGATGTCACCCTTGATACAAACATGTTTACACAGGCGTTAGTTGATGCGGCCGCTAGTTCCATACCGACGGTTGGTGGGAGAGTCACAAGACCTCCCGTCCCGTGGTGGACTCCAGAATGCAAGGTAGCAAATGCGGCCAAAAAGCAGGCTTTAAATAGATTTAAAAGGTATCCGACGGAGGAAAATCTAATTAACTTTAAAAGATTGAAAGCCAGGGAGAAGCGACTAATCAGACAAGCCAAAAAGGAAACCCTTACCTCCTACGTGTCTACAATCTCCACATCATCTACCTTAAAGGAGGTGTGGGATAAGATTAAAACTCTCTCTGGCAGTCGTAGAACCCCGTCGATACCAATACTAAAAATCAATGATGTCGTCGTCACCAAGCCGGAGGATGTGGCTGAGGCCTTTGCCAGACACTTTGCCAAAGTGTCCAGCTCACAAGGGTATTCGGCCGAATTCCTCCGGCGAAAATGTGACGCGGAGCAACAGCCACTCGACTTTGACACCGCCATCAATGAAGCCTACAATGAACCGCTGACCATCCATGAACTAGAAAATGCTTTAAAAAAATGTAAAGACTCTGCTCCAGGGATAGATAGAATCCCGTATGCTATGATAAGAAATATAGGCGCAGCCGGGAAGGAAGATCTTCTCCGGTTGTTCAATAGCATATGGGAGACCGGCCAATATCCTGATGGTTGGCGAGAGGCAATCATTATACCGATCCCTAAAGAAGGAAAAGACCCTAGTGACCCCTCTAGTTATAGACCCATTTCGTTGACTACTTGCTTGAGTAAGGTCCTCGAATCTATAATTAACTATAGATTGGTATACTTGTTAGAAATAAGAGGACTTTATAGCCAGCATCAAGCGGGATTTCGCAGGTATCGTTCCACGTTGGATCAAATGAGCCATCTGGAGGCCTATGTGCAAAATGCATTTATGCATAGGGAGCACGTACTGGCCGTGTTCTTCGACTTGGAGAAGGCTTTTGATACGACGTGGAGATATGCGATTCTGCGGAAGTATCACGAATGGGGATTGAGAGGGAAACTGCCAAGGTTCCTTCGTGGCTTTTTAGAGTCACGAAGGTTCCGAGTCCGTCTGGGGTCGGTCCTTTCGGACCCACATGTCTTAGAAAATGGAATTCCACAGGGATCGGTACTAAGTGTTACATTGTTCACGATGGCGGTAAATAGTCTAGCCGAAGTTGTAGGAGACCCTCTCCAAATTTCATTATATGTTGATGATCTCGCCCTTTATCTGTCAGGTAGTGACTTGGGTGAGGTCCGGGAAACCCTACAACAGGCAGTAGATAGAGTGGCTGATGAGGCGTCTAGAATGGGTTTAAATTCTCTAAGACTAAGACGGTGTGCCTACACTTCTGCCGTTTAAGGCAAAACCATAGTCCCCCATTATTGTTATTGAATGGCACACCCATCCAATATAAAACAAGTATCCGTTTCCTGGACCTCATATTCGATACTAAGTTAAACTGGCAGGATCACATAGATTATACTTATAGAAAAGCAAGGAGAACCCTCGATATTTTGAAATTTCTTGGTAGTTACAAATGGGGAACGGAGCGGGAAATTTTAAAACGCATTTTTACTACACTTACCCGTTCCAAACTAGAATATGGAGCGCCAGTATATAGCTCAGCGCGCAAGTCACGCCTGTTATCACTAGACAGAGTTTATAATGAAGGAATTAGATTATTCACAGGCGCCTTCCGAACTAGTCCTTTACAGAGCCTTTATGTAGAGTCGGGGATGCTGCCTCCTCAGCTTAGCAGAGAACAGCTCACTCTGACCTATATCGCCGGAATATGGGGAAAGCGATTTCATAGCTTATTTCCCACCCTATTCGAGAGCCCATATGAACAAGATTTCCGTCAACAACGCACGCGGACGCGACCCCTTGGTGCCCGAGCTAAAGAGCTACTAGACGCGGAGGGAATAGAATTAGGTCCAGTGGAGGGATGGGGCTTTGCGCCTTCCCCTCCCTGGTTCTTACCCTCAGCAAGCGTCCGTATGGACCTGGCAATTTATAAAAAAGAGGAGACACCACCCGTCGTCTACAGACAAAAACTATTAGAAATCTTAAACTTTTATTATGATTCCCGACCTATATACACAGACGGGTCTAAGATAGGCGACGGCGTGGGAAGTGCTGTGTACACTATTACCATTAGTTGGTCACTCCCGCATTATGCATCTGTGTACACGGCCGAGACATTTGCTATTTGCCAGGCCCTAGAATTAATCGAGAAAAATAATTATAAAAAATCTCTTATACTGACGGACTCATTAAGTGCACTAATGGCTCTCCGGGATAAATTCTCGACAGACCCAATGGTCTTAAATATCTACAGGTTACTGCTGCAATTAAGCGCATGTGGTCAATGGATGACGTTCACCTGGGTGCCGGGCCACATTGGTGTGTCCGGTAATGTACGGGCGGACGAGGCGGCCAAACGAGCCGCCTCTACACAAACAGATGCTGTCACCCCAGTACGTCCCACTGACCTACAAATATATATGAAACAAATTATTAATAGAAAATGGCAATGTCAGTGGGACAGGATAAATGAGAAGTGCAAAGATATTAAACCACGTGTGCAAAGTATTACAGTCGAGAATTACCCGCGGCATGATTCAGTAATTTTGACGAGGCTGAGGATTGGTCATACACGTGTGACACATGGGCACCTCCTTGTAGGAGGGAGAAGGCCGAGATGTCCTCGATGCCGAGAAAGGCTAACAGTGGCGCACGTGTTGGAAGGGTGTCAGGCTCTGCGCAGAGAGAGAGAGAGAGAGCAGGCCTGCCACATGACAAGCGCGCAATTCTACAAGAGGGTTCTCCTTATACAAGGAGGCTATTTGCTTTTTTAAAAGATATTAATATATATAGGTTCATTTAGGCTAGTATTTAGGTTAATTAAACATGGGTGAAGGAATATCGAGTACTTCACCCAACTAGGTTAGTTATTTTAGGGGAAAGGAATATAGAGTACTTTCCCTTTGTACGAATGTGTAGGATGAATGTATTTATTGGCGTGAATGTATTTATTGGCGTGAATGTATTTATTGGCGTGAATGTATTTATTAGCGTAAATGTATTTATTGCATGAATGTTAGTGTGAATGTATAGATTAGGTTTTTTATTTTGGGGTTGAAAGAAATTTTATAAAAGTATTTCAACCCCACTAGGTTTAAGTTCAATTTAGGATTAGTCCATTTTAGGGGGTGCAGGAACATTTGTTGAAAGTACTGCACACCCCAACTAGTTTTATAGTAAATAGCCTCCTCAGAATAGATTATGTAGCTAAAGTGTATCTAAAAATAAGAATGAAAATATTGATGCAACATGGCACCCAAAGTACTTTTCTTAATCGTCGTAACATTTTACTCAAATTATTTGTGGCAATTAAATGGATGGCACAACAATAAATCCACACTCCCTCTCGTCGACTAGATTGATGATATAAGTGAGGACGTATGGAAAGGTTCAGAACCTGGGGCTCTTCCCCGTCTTGTTCAGCAAGGTGTTGAAGCCAACTAGGTTAACAGCATGTGCCATCCCAGATCGAGCGGCGTTAGTAAGAGAAAGTAAATAATGATTTGGGGGCGCTAATAACCACAGTAGTTGATGCGCCAAAAAAAAAAAATAATAATAATAATAATTGTACTTTATTTGAGGAATTCTACATAAACAAACTTTACAAAGTACATAAGGCATGGCTGACGCAGTCTCCCAGAGTTTAGTATTGAGTTCATAATAAACAAAAAATTATACCTCAAAAAATAATTGTAATAGAAAATGACCAAAAAATAGTATACTAGCAATACAAAATACAAATAAAATAGACACAAACAAGAAATAAAAGAAATGCTAAAATAAAAAGATAGTAAATTATAAATAAAAAATTAAATTCTTTAATGAGGCTGAATCTATAATGCCAGGCTTATCTGGCATACATAAGCAAATTGGTGCAAGTATACGCATTTCGTAAATAATCTATTACAAATTGAGCGGTAACAAATTTCACACCCAAGCATCTCAAACGAAATTCGGATAAGATAGGGCACTCACACAGGAAATGATACAAATCCACCCTTGCATTTAAATTGCACATTGCGTTTATCAACCCAGGTACATAGTTTAAATACGTAAATTAATTCAGTTCGCAGTTTGAAGAGCCACCTTAGATCTAGAGCTTTAGTTTGGTATCAGAGTCCTGATAAAATAAATATATTGAACTTGTCACCCGTATCCAACAAAGTCCTGTACAAAACAAAACGCTCAGAGCTCATGCCGCGATTCACAGACTCCTCCAAACTAACCCGTTTTATTGTTTGCAAAAGCGCCAAGAATTGAGACTCCCAACCTGACAAATTATCGCGGGAAAATCAGAAGTCAAGGAGTACTTTTGGGCTAAGTTAGACCATTCTTTGAACCAAAGTATAGTTTTGTTTGCAATTTCGCAAGCTATAATTTTGGAAAAGCGATTATCGATGAAGACCAGATCTTTAAACAAAATTTAAAATGGAGGTGCAAAGTTTAAATGTAAACCAGATTTAACCCAGTTTCAATATGCAAAATGTAAGAAGGAGAGTAGAAGGTAGTGCAAACAACTTTTTGAGGAAATACCTCTGAAATTGCTCTAAAATCTCAAAACGTTGGTGGCCCCAGACTTGAGCAGCGTAACAGATTATGGAACGTAATACACTATTTTATACACGATATTTGGCCTTTAGAGGGACTTCATTTAGTGAAAGAAAAGTGATTCCACACTCTGTTTAAGCCCTCTGTTCAGCTACAGAAACTCTATCTTTTAAGTGGTGCGTATAAGAGAGACGGGATGACAACGTTATACCGAGGTACTTTTATTTCGATTGGGGCACCATTAAATTTCCATTTTCAGCAGAACTCAGTCTACCCCCTTTTCTGAAAACTACTACTTTTGTCTTCTCTAAATTAACATTTAAATGCCATTGCTGACAGTATTTTACAAGAATGTTAATGTTCCTCTGCAAGCCGACAGGACTATCCCAGATAATCAGTAAGTCGTCGGCATGTAGTTGCCAGAAATTATGTATGTGTGTACATGGTATACGAAGTTTAAAGAAAATCGTTGTTGCCGTTTTCGAGAAAATCTCGAACAACTGTAAAAAAAAAAAATCCATGCAGTAAAGTGGCACTTCCGGTTGTGGATTGCCAAGAAACCTTTGTGCCTGATGCTGTGCTAGAACCTGAACGTAATACCAAGTTTGAGCTTCCTGCGACTTTTCTTTTTTGAGATATTCTGTCAACACATTCACACTCTGTACGCGGTAAACCTCTTCTTTTTTTTCGTGCATTCAGGACACTTGAACATCATACTAAGCCCAAGTAGGTAGTGAGGACTCGAAGAACCTTGTGACTCGCTATCTATGCCAAAATAGGGAGGGAGAATTCATATATATATAGAGCTACAGAAGAACAGTTTTATGACAGTTTTACGACAGTATACAACCAGTCAGCAACCTATCATCAATCAAGAAAAAGAAGAGTAAAACGGAAGTGTAAGTTTTGCACACACATAGAAACCAGTCACTAATAATTGCGATAGTGCCATTTTCGAAATTCTGTTCTCTTGAATTCATAAAAAAAAAGCTTGTATCTCAAAAACGTAAAGTCGCAGCAAGTTGAAACTAGGTATTCCATTTTGGCAAAAACCATAAACCGGAAGTGCGGCTTTACTGACTTCTTTTTTATTTCGTTTTTTCGTGATTTTTAAAAAAACGGCTTCAACGATATTTTTTAAGCTTGGAATAATCCTATCACTTTTATCTGTATTTAGTATGCTTACTCAATTTTATTGGCAGCAGTCTTCTGGACTACAGTGTAATCAATCAAATACCACCCGCATTGGGACCCAAACAGTCTCTCTTTTTTACTTTCTCTCACTCCTAGTAAGAGGAAGTATTGTAATCGTGTCAAATTTTCGATATCGCGTTTTCACGGGAAATATCCGTTTTGAGGTCCTCTGAGTCTAAAAAGGTGGTTTCTAGCAAATGGTCCGCGCGTGTGTGTATGTATGTGAACAGCATATATAAATAAAAAACCGCAGAAAGATGAAACTTGAAATTCCGTGTAGGTATCACCATGGGATCTGACAGTACGTTATCTGTCAAAATTCCTCTACCGGAAGTACCACTTTACTAGTTGTTATTTTTACTTTTTTCTAATTTTCTCAAAAAAAGCTCCGATGATTTTCTTAAAACATGGTATACCTACTACACATACAAAGAGCTATGACTTTTATTTGAAACATTTCTCCGGGAATATGCATTTAAGGGCACTTTTGGGGGAGGGGTGGGATTAGGTTTCCATCTAAAGTGGTATTTCAGTTTATTAGACAATTCTGTCATCTAAATAATGTTAATTAGAATTAAATATGTTGTTGAAATTCCGAGTTTGAAAAAATCGGATAACCGGAAGTGCTTTTACTTCACCACTTTACTAAATGATTTATTCTTTTTTCGCAATTTTCTCAAAAGGCTCCGACGATTTTATTGAAACTTTGTGTATAAACTAAGCAGCGAAAGATCTACAACTTTTTTTTTAAAACATTTCTCTGAGAAAATTCATTTAAGGGCACTTTTAGGGAGAGGTGGGGTATGTTTTCTCTAAAGTGGTATCACAGTTGACTATACAATTCTATCATCCAAACAAATTAATTAGAAATAAACAGATGGCCAAAATTCCGAGTTTTAAGAAATTTAGTAAACCGGAAGTGCGCTTTTACTGAACAGTTTTCGACGAATTTCATTAAATTTGGTACACAAACTATAAAATTTGTCAATTACAATTTTGAGAACAGGAGTAAGAGAAAGTTGTGTGAGTGTTTCACACCAGATTTTTATATTTATGTGAACCCAAAAAATGCGTGTGACTGTCTCACACTAAATTTTTGCTAAGCACCAATTGTTGTCTCCGGTTAGAAACTAGTAAATACAAGCTATTAAAGCAGACGTGGCTGTAGGTATGTCTGTCATAGCTTTAAAGCAACATCATGTTTTACTTCTTTGTAGCCCTTACTACCCATTTTTTTCCTTTTCTGTCGAGTTTTATAACTTAGTTTACGGTTTGTAAAGATGTCTGAACTCTATGGCACCTTATATTCAAGATAAAAGAGCTTTTCTTCAAAAATATGTATGTATATGCTAATTTTATGTTAATATTGGATATTGTAAATGCACTTTTTCTGCATTTAGGTTGCAGTACGCTGTATTATTAGATTACTATTGTAAGAGAAAATAACCGAACCCACTGCCCACTACTCTAAACTCGCTAAAATCCAAAATTTTTCGGGAATATTCACAAATAAAAGTGATAGGTTTATATAAGTATATATATATATATAACTGTGCAGTGAGCATTCCATAGCATAAAGGAAATCGTTGTAGCTCGTTTTCTAGATATGCAGTTCCAAAACAAAAATCTAACACCTGTTTAAACTTGCACTTCTCGCTGACCGATTTTCTATCAATGCTTCTATTATGTAAATATTACATAAGTGGCAGAACCATACTTTATACTGAAGTGATATTTTAGAGAAGAAGATGACGCTACTGTTCCTCCCCCACAAACACCCATAACATCAATTTCACTGAAAAAAAAATTCAAATTAAAGTGATAGGTATTTATTTGTGTAGATAGTATACCGAGTTTGAAGAAAATCATTGGAGCCATTTTTGAAAAAACTAAAAAAAAAAAAAAAAAAATATATATATAACAGTTAAGGACCACTTGTGTTTAGATGAATTTTGCCCGGAAATCTTGGTGTCAGATGCGGTGGTAGGTAAGTATCTAAACTATGAAACAATGCCATCAAATGGCACTGATGGGGTCTAAGATACTCAAGGGGACTCGGTTGGTCCTAGGATCAAGCACTTCGAACCATGGGTAAGGTCCCAGCATCTTCCAGCCGCGGAATATACGCTATTGGAAGATGCGTTCAATTAACCTCGATAGGGGATCAGAAAATTGTTAATCCTTTTTCGATAGCCCAGCAGCTATAGAGCATTGAGTGCTTCAGTTATTAGCTCTAAAATGGTCTGGGAATGCCTAGGTAAACTTAATAACCTAGGCAGGAGGAACAAAGTTGCACTTTGGTGGGTGCCGGGGCATGTTGGCATTGAAGGGAATGAGATGGCCGACGCCCTGGCCAAGATAGGCGCTATGACCCCACTTCTGGGGCCGGAACCTTTTTGTGGGATTAGCGACCACTTTCTGTCAGAGGAACTTAGGAAGGAGGAGGAGGCGAAGAGATCTCAACTCTGGTACTCCCTCCCCGGTTTGCGGCAGGCCAAGATCTGCCTGGGAAATTATAACCAACGGAGATCGGAGGCCTGCATTGGCTTGGGTAAGAACAAGCTCCGCGTTCTTACGGGTTTCCTCACGGGACATTGCTGACTCAGAGGACACCTGATGAAGTCGGGTTAGGAAAGTGACAGCTCATGCTCTTTGGGAGTTTGAGGAAACTCCATTACATCTCCTAACATACTACGAGGCTGCCATTCAGAGAAGATTCAAGAACCTGGGTAGTTACCAGGAAGAGAAGGGGATACTAGGATTCCTCAGGGATCTTAACCTGATGGAGGTTTTGTAGAACGGATGTTCAGTTGGGACATCTGTTCCGGTGCTGTGGGCAAACAGCCTGCGCCACCCAGGGGGCACAGCACAATAGATCGAAAGGTCGCAGTGCATAAGCCCCCTTCAAAGGGGAAAAAAACGTACCTAAATGGGAATACCAAGTTTGAGCTTGCTGCGAGTTTTTCATTTCTGAGATATTTTGGTCTCACACACACAAGATAATCGCTAATAATTGCGATAGTGCCTTTTTTCGAAATTGTATTCTCAATGGAAATGCATATCCCTTGATTACAAAAAAACAATAATGTTTTCAGCGATTGGTCTGTATATATACTCACCTGCAAAAAATGCCGTCCACTTAAAAAATTCCATTTAATAAATAATATAATATTGTGTGGTCTGTTTTCACCAGTTATTTTGTTTTGGGCGATTAATAGTTAACATTTTTAGAGTGAATTGGGCACTTTGTACATTCACTTGTGGTATTAAACAAAATTAAATAAATCAAAAATGTTTACTAGTTTGTGTTCATTTATTATCAATTTGTTTATTTTTATTCAGTTCGAAATGAAATTTTATTTGCGTTAACTTTGCTTTAGCTTGTCCCTTGATTAAGAAAATTAAAAATTCGAATTTCAAAATGTCCCTTAGTGCCGAGGATGTTGCTCGTGTTGTAGCACTTATTGATGACGGTCCCTACAA